>JALBCR010003091.1:0-80991 GCA_030710515.1 Abscondita cerata
CTGTTGTACTTCGTTCAGTTACGTATTGCTAGAAACGACTTAATGGTTTTGGTGTTCCTCCTTTAAGAGGAAATTATTTCCTGGGCTATCTAAATGTGGTTAATTTATCATATGCAAATCTGCTTAAAAGATTTGACAAATACGATGCTCTTAAAAAGTTTGAAATGAATTTATTTTTTAACATTTTTTGTAGCTGGTGAATTATTTAATGTAAAATTATTAAATGCTGAGAAATTTCTACCAACGCATTGAATTGTCTTATTTTTTTTTTAGTTTTGAGTTTAGGTGTGTATAGTCGGCTTTATGTTTTTCTTATAATTTCTTAGTGAAAATTTGGAAATAAATGTTATCTTTCAGTTCAAACAAAATTGTGTTATATACACAAAATTTGAGTTTTGAAAATGAATTTTGTTTTTCTTAATATTTGTTTCCATTATTCTGGGCTGAAATGAAAATTAATGCAAATTTAAACTAAACTATAAAAATCTGTTACAACGCATTCTTTAAAGCGGGTGGTATTTAATTTGAATGTCTTACTAATTTATTTTATATTGGACTTTATAAATATGTAATCGGTTTTATGTTTCCCTAATAGAATTTTTATTCAGAAAAGGTGAAGGTTTATAAATAATTGTCTTTTATTTCTCTCAATGTTGAGAAGTTTTAGTAACGCATTCTCGTCAAAACGTGCTCTTGTCCAGTGTATTAAAAGAAATTTTTAAAATTTAGTTAAAATTAATGTATAAGGTGAGAGTTTCGGCAAAAAAGTTTGACTAATTCATCTTAAACAACTGTTATTAAATTTTAGTATAATATGGATTTATAATGTTTAACATTTTTTATTTATATTACTATATGGGAATCTATAGATTTTCTCAAATTTGATTATTAAATTTAAATTTGTCTTAGACATTTTTATATTTTCTATTAATTTATGAAATAAAAAATTTAAAATTTTTAGTATTTTTTAGTACTTATAAAGAGTGTCAATTTTTTTTATGTCCAAAATTCATAAAATCTACGGAAATTCATTATTTTGTTTGTATTTATAAAAAATGCTGAAAGATTTTGGAAAGATGGTCGTTTAGCACTCTAATTTTTGAATTTGAATTTTTTAAAGTTTTTTAATCATTTTTTCAGCAAAATTTAAGAGTATGTAACCAGATTGGTAAAATCTTAAAAGTTTTGGTGGAAATACTTCAAATTTTCTTTAATTTTGTTTTTCAGTAAAAGCTTTTAAAATCTTTTGATGGTATTTCTTGAATTTCTAAAAACTTAACTTTACATAGAAAAGTACCTACGCTAGACATACGATGATTACGTAACTTAACCGGTTTTATGGAATAATTTGTAAAAGCATTACAAAAACTGAAATACAGAATTTGTTTATTGGCAAATAATATAATTCATAAACATCAATAGTAATAAGATCTACTATATTTTTTAGAATTTCAATATTAAAACCCTTTATATAGGCAATGCCGGCGCTTAATAAAATCTTATCTTCATCTGGCCTCACAGCAAATATAAAAGCAAAACCTCCCTCTCGCCTACAAAAAAAGTAGCAAAGCACAAACAAATACTTTTATTAAAAGCAAAAAAATCATAAAAAAAAATATATTTTTTTTTTTATAAAATTAAATTTAAATGTTCAATTAATCCGAATCCTCCATCTCTTCAAGATCCCAAACCTCTAAATTTCCAATCTCGTTATGAATATCAGCTAACCCGGTTAACTCCTCCAAATATACGCTGCTGTTGAATACTTTCAGCAAAAAATCGAAACCGTTGGTCGCGTATTCCTGAATCATCGAATCGGAACAAGCAACGCATTGCTTGTACTTTCAGTCGCTGGCATCACGTGAGTGTAAGTTGATAAAAATCCTCCAGAATCGAATGCGGTACTATTCCTAAAAGCGACTCTTCGGTCCAAAATTTTCGCCGAGTTCGTGACTAGTTGTTCGGTAATACGCCGGCGCCTTTGCCCTAATTATAATATAACAGTAAAAATATGAAAAGTTTTAGTCCATACACACCCTTCTTTGTGTTGCAGAATAGAGATTGTTAACTCGACCGTTAACGCCCCGCAATCAGAGAAATTCCTGGACGCGTAACCGTACATTGTTGATCCAAAGTCCTATAACTTAGAGACTAAAAAAATTCGGTTACTTATAACAGTAAAACCAGGAAAAAATGTAAGTCTTACATTTCCTGGAGCAGTTACGGCCATTACAAAAGTAACAGCCCAAATTGTTACTGAATAGCTTTGAATCCTTCTGCGGAAGTTCCCGGTGTTTGTTCCATTGGTGAATCGGTTGATTTGAATCCGTGCCTCATTACTAAGTATCACGTGTCGAATCCTAAAGCTGCATTTATAACGATCTAGAAATTGACTATTGTTAAATCTAAACATAACCGCCATAAGACTCACTCTTTATAGTAAGTACCGAGTACGGTAGGCAACCAACGACTTTCCTGAGAATCCATCAACAGAAATATTATGTCATGGTTTGAAATTAATTCAATCAATTTTTCGACGCTTGCTTTTGGTTTGTGATAGTAAGCTTCGCCGACAGGATGCCCAGGCATTGGTATCGATATATTAAACCCTTTGGCGTTCTTGGAAGTGCAATGTTAAAATTTCTTCGCGTAATTAGTGAATATCGTACCACGCTTGGAAAAAATCTTAACCACATTTCTGGCGGCCGCCACTGCTTTTGGACTTATTTTCTAAACAGTTTTCGTAAGTGAAAAGGCTCTTGTCTGACTGGATTCGGAAACGATACAATCGAGTTGTCTAAGAACGTTATGTCTCGACACCCCATCCCTGATAAATTCGTATTAGATTGAGTAACGCATATTAATAAGACTTACCAGCAGGCAATCGAGCCACCGAGCAACCCAAAGTGCCGGTTCCTAATAATAAACATTTTGTACATTTTTATTTTTTCCAAATCGATATTTGGGAGAAGCTGCCATTTGATTAGTTTTAAGTTTAAGTCGACTGATGTCTCTGGCTAAACTAAAAATCTATGGTAAAAATAAAATCTAAGTTGGTTGTAATAGAAAATAAAATTACAGGAATGGGAATAAAGATAAGAAGTCTGATAATGATTAAAAGGGTTTAATACATGTAAATTCTTTAGTAAATGCCATATAAGACCATTCATAAGTGACGGGATTTATTTCAAACAGTCCAAGAAGCAGAAGCAATTACTTTTTTGATTTTGGAATAATAGAAAAGTGCAATCTCGATAGTCTGGCATACCTAGTAATACGACTAGCTAATAACCTTTATAATCCGGCAGCTTTGATTCTAAATTATGGGAATAGTTGTTTTTCTGTTTGGAGAAATGTGAACAGAATACGGTACAGTGAACTTTTTAGTTCATTTGAAAAAACGTAAACAGCGATTTGAACATATAACTATGCAAAACCGGGTACCCAAATGATTATATTATTTAAATGTTTGAGACTGTGTTCTGAATTTTGCTTTGTCTTCGCAAAATATTGTGCAAAAACGATAAAATTTATAAACGACATATATTTTAATGAAACCAGACAAAAACCGTAAATATACTTCTCCAAAATCAACGTAACGCAAACTAAAATGATTTGTACTTCACATTTAAGTCCGATGGTCGGCCGGCTGTCCGTCCCTATGTAAACAAGATATCACGAAAAACCACTTCCGATCTTATATTATTTTATACATTTTTGTTTCCAAATAAAGTTGTTTTGTAATTTGGCAAACTTTTTGTTTAAACTGTTTTTTCGATCAGATAAGTAATTACTGAGATATAACAATCACGTGACACTAATTGTTGTAATAATATCTCCACTAATACACTTATTAATAAATAAAGTTGAGGAAAAAATTATGGAAATTTTATTTTCTATAGCTTTGTTTTAACAATTTTTTTCTAAAACGCAATTGTGAGGCTGAGAATTTTCTAAATCGTCTTAAGGAAGGGGCGCGATGCCTCTTTTGTCCGACGTACTCTCCTAGATAGCTTACGTATAACGGCTTAGCAAGTAGATTCATTTAACTATTGTTGGACGACAGTAAAATGTTTACTTCGATTCTACAAATTATACATTCGTTCTTTGACGTTTATTAATATCGGTGCGATGTGGAGTTCTACGGTAAACCTTTGTTCTTAATATGCAGGAGAGTTCTGTGTCGAATTTACTTTTTACTAGGTATACATGTTTTCAAAATACAATATTAAAGTGATCTTCTCATTTGAATTTGAAAAAATATGTAGATTGATTACAACTTTTGTACAACCAAATGCTCCAACCTGAAACGATGTAAGGCGAACTAAATGTTTAACTTTCTTTTTCTAAACAAGACTTTTTCGGGAATTTGCTTTTATCATTCCGAAAATATACAGCATATACTGTAAAATTGAAAATAATTTTAGAAATCTGCAGTTACTCAGATGCCGGCTATAAATTTTTTCAACATTGCAAAAAGCTAAACGCATTTTTAACGCAACTTGTCAAATTCCCGCCAACCGAATAAACCAGTAGTCAGTGACAATTGCAGAATCATGAACGGCATCCACATACGCGTTTTTCGCCCCTTTGAGGCTCATCAGTGTAGGGTATATTGAACGCAGCTCTACAAAAATCACTGGGAAAAAATGAACTCTTTAGAAAGGGAGATTAGTTAGTCATAACTTTCACGCAATAAATTCTGCAAATTTATTAAATATAAAATAAGCATTATTAAATACATTTAAACATAATAAAGAAGTATTTAAATAAAATAATTGAAGCCAATAGATTTCACAAGCTTTAATTACAGTTTGTCTTGAATTTTTATCATAGATCACTTTTTAGGAACTTCATTTATTTTACTACCATTGTATTCTATATGCTTGTTGGTTATTTAAAAATACTCACAGGTTAACCACACCAACAAATCTAAAATTTCATACATCATGTCAATTGTGAAAATAACTGCTAATTACGTCGACATTTGCTAAACAATTTTCATTTCCTTGCAAAAAATATGTACAGAATATGATGGTGATAAAAAAATTATTAAAAAATGATCATTGAAGTGTAGCTATAATTAAAAGATCTATAACTTTTTGTATTTACACTGAAAATATTGCAATGAAATAAAGAACGACTTTTTGGTTTTTTATTTTATCTTCTACAATAATTATTTCCTCTCTAACGAAATTGTGAAAACTGTCGTATGTGCCAAACATGCTCTAATTTTTTTCGATTCAAAAATATTTATTTTTCCTCTTATTTTCATATTACATGAAAATGTAACCTTTTTTCAATCGAAAGATCTCACGTCAAAAGTTGCTTTTTAAAAAGCTCGGTATGCTTTTGTTCGTTGAAATCTCTACTCTCTAGTGTTGTACAGAAAAATATACATTACTATAAACAACTTTTCAGAAAATGGGAAATATTTAGTTTTCTAAACATTAAAAACGGTATTTAATCTGGAAACTGTAACCTGCTGTTGATTTATTAAATTTTAATTACATCTTTGGAATAAAAAATCTTATATAATGTTATAAATATACTAGATTACCCCCAAGCTCCTAGGAGCCTCACGAACGAAGTAACACCAGTGTTCATAAACAGATTTTATTCGGGTGAAATTGAACTTCTACAGCTAAGCCATTCGAAAATTTGCAAAATTACGAATCTTATGTTTTTTATTCATGTTTTACGTAATACGGGTCCGGAGTTATAAAAAATGTAAAATTACAGTATTTCGTATTGACAATGTAAAATTGTTTGAAAAAAATTATTACACATTATGCGACAACGTTTTTCTTAAATAAACTTTTTCTTTATCGATTATAATTTAGAAATTATGGCCGTTTTAGTTTTCGATTGAAATTTTTCGGAAAAGTTTTTCGCTTATAACTTTTGAAAAGACGCGAGGTCAAAAAAACTGAAACTGCAAAAATTGTTTATTTCTTTATCCGCGTAAGATTATTTTTAAATTTTGAAAATCGGTCCGAAAATAAGCGAGTTGTGGTCAAATTACGGCTCAATTTGTTTGAAATTTTGTTGACTATTTTAAAATTTTTTTAACCTCCGAAAATGCCCTCCTATAAAAAATCTAAATCGAAAAATTCAGATACATCTTTCGTAAACTCGAAACTGTTTTCGAAACAAAAATATCTCGAGCCGTTTTAATGCGAGACGAATTTGAAAAAAGGTCAATTTTCGCATCGAATCTGTTCCAGCAACGTGAACAGAGAACCGAGGTGATAAGAAAATTAATGCTTTAAATTGTACGATTCAATTTAAATACTTTTTATAATATTTTGAAACGCCGATTAGCTTATTCGGAATTTTAATTCACTTAATCCATTCGTTTTTGCCTGTTTAATGGCATTTCTTCATCGTTAGATCTGGGATTTTCGAAATCTGTGAGGATCATCATTGTCATGTGTCTCTAATATTTTGCCTACTCTGTATTGATCTTTATTCACAATTTCATCTGAACTCATTAACTTCCCTTCTTCAACTTCTTCAACAATGGATCATATTTCAGAAATCCATGACACTTGAATATAAATGTGCAATTCAAACCATGTTTTCGGTAGCCACTTAGAAGGTGCTAGCAGTCATACAGCTGTATCAAATAGTTTTGAGGAAATTAATTTTATCAGTAATCTTGGGCGTAATGCCACATTGATGCTGCTGCCAACCCCTAATTTGTTGCTTCTGTTTGTTACCCAACCAAGTTTGAAGTCCTGTAACAACGTTGTTCTGCCGCGCCTTCAGTTGGTGGAGATTAAAAGATGATTTTATTCATGCTAATTGATAGTTCTGAAATCTTAATAGATTTGAAGTGTTATATTTGCATAATTTACATGTATAAATTTATTTGATTAATTGCAATCAGTTTGTTTGGGATATTTCTTGGTCTGCATCTTTTTCATTAAAATATTGGGCCAAATTTTGGACAAATTCTTTATCGTCTGATAATGAATTGTTATGCTTTTCTTTTCTTCTTTCCTGACAAATACAGGTGATTGTATCGTAAATCTGAAAAATAAATGCAGAAATGCAACGGCATTTTTAAGGATTGACATTTGAAACCGTTATAGATCAAAAGTAGATCTTCTATATTCCTCCGGAAAGCGACTTCAAAAAAAATAAATGTCATAATTATTTCAATGTAATTGATTTAAAAAAGTACCAACCATTCTTGACCCACAACTATGACAATTTTACTGTGTAGTATATCTGGCAACTTCTATCAAGGTCTGTGAATTTGCGTCGTCAGCATCTGTAACTTGTCAGTTGCTTGTTTACAAAAAATCATGTTGTGACTGTAATTTTCCATTTAATATTTTTATTATTTTATCCCTGGTTCCTCATTAGATAATCCATTTTCCTGTAAAATGGCATTTTGTATGGTTTTGATCAATATTGTAATATTTTCTGATGTTTTTCTGCGACTGCGTTATCTCCCTTTAGCTAGCGAAAGGCTGCACTGTTGTCGCAACGAGTGATAAAATCCATTAAACTTACGAAGCATGTGCATAAACGAAGTAGATGCTCTCTCGTAAATAATAACATTTATTCATGATCTCTTCGACTGTTTCACTTTTATGCGAAATTAGTTTATGCAGAAAAGACACCGAGATGTATGATACCGTTAGAATGCGTTGTTCCATCTGTACTCATAAATAAATCGTAAAGTAGAGATTTTTCTGATGCCATTTTCTGTAAAAGTGAGAGTTGAGAAGGTAACGCCTGTATTGTTAATAGCTTTCCATATCTTCTTTACTGTCTATCGTCATTTACTATTTAATAATTTTTTTAAACTAAAACATTAATCCCTACAATTTTCTCAAAATATTGTAGA
Source organism: Abscondita cerata (assembly GCA_030710515.1). NCBI lineage: Eukaryota > Metazoa > Arthropoda > Insecta > Coleoptera > Lampyridae > Abscondita > Abscondita cerata. Next base: position 7,862 of record JALBCR010003091.1, read on the forward strand.
AAACTATTAAGTTTTTGAACTTATCTGGTTGTTAGTGTTTTGTAATTTCTTAGTTTATCAATCTTTCAATTTCAATCTAACGTTTCTAAGTAATTAAAGAGTAAATTTCAATAAATAGCGCCAAATTGTAGATGATAATAAAAAAAAATTCGAATTATGAGTAAATTTTCCATAGTAAAGTATATTTTTTATATAACATCAGAAAGTAGAGACACAGAATAATAAATATATTCACGGCATTCATACAGAAATTTCACTGAGCTATAATTTTGGTCTTATGTAGCGGTCGCGCTGTACCCACGCGCAGCCAGGAGTAGGTAAAGTAAATTGTCGATTTCCGATTGTGCGGTATATCGCGAAAGCCACTGCTAAGAAATAGTAAGCTTTCTATAACCGCTCCGCTCCAAGTCATGAATAATATTCTTGCGCGTGGGGACAGCGCGCGATTTCAGTAGGATCAACGACTTCAAACGTTCGCAACGAAGTATTATTATTCTGTGGTAGAGGTTGTTGTGTACAACGCTAAAATTACATTAATTATAGTGTGTAACTAGGTTTTGTTTTGGTTTCCATGTTTAAAGTTTTAGTTAGTTACGGAAAAAGAAAATAAATAAAAAAATGATTGTATGTCATGTAATTGAGGGTGTATTAATGAAAAATAAAAGTTCTTAATTGTCCATCCATTAAATAAATAAAAAATAAAAGGTTATGGGCCCAGATATATATATATATATATATATATATATATATATATATATATATATATATATATAAAAGGAATTAAGATGGGTTAAGAAAAGAGAAGTGTCCATAACATCGAAGAGTTAAAAAATAACAATTATCAAAGTTGGAAATTTAGGATGGAAATGGTATTAGCTGAAAAAGGAGTAACGCAATACATAAAAGAGGAAATAAAAATACAGGAATCAGCTACTTCTGAAGAAAAAGCAAAGATTATTATGCATGACAATAAAGCAAAAGTCACTCATAGTGCAATGCGTATCTGATGAATATTTGGAAAATTTACGAGATAAGAAAACTGCGTATCAAATGTGGAAAAGTGTTAGAAGAAGATAATGAAAGAAAGGGTTTACCAGGCTAATTATTCCTTAAACGAAAACTCCTATCGATGAAGTTGAAAGAAAGCGAATTTGGTGCAAAAAATTTATAATGCAATTTGAAGAGGTATTAAGGCAATTGGAAAAGCAACTGGAGCTAATATAGATGAAAAGATTTAATATGCAACTTATTATTGGTATTCCCAAGATCTTATAACACGGTCGTTACAATAATTGAAAATCTATCACCCGAGTTGTTAAATTACATGAAAATATAAAAAGGAAATTGGTAGGAAGTAGGAGAATTGAATGTAAAATTAAAAATGCATTATATGTACCTAAGCTAAGAAAAAATTGATGTCTGTAAAGAAATTAGAAATATCGGGAATAGAAGTTAGATTCAACAATGGCACTGTCAAGTTAATTAGAAACAATAATATTATAGGCATAGGAACCGAAACAATCTATATGAGATAATTTTGAAATAAATAAGCACCAATGTAAAGCTGCGGGTATTAAAAAATATAAACGATTTCTATACAGGGTGCCCATAAGCTATCTCATAACATGGGTAACTTTCTTAATATGCAAAATAGGTAATCGGTTAAATTAGGAAAGTTGGGCAGAATTACAAGCAAAATGTTAAACTTTTTCAAATTTGACATATGTCTTCAACTTTTGAAATTTTGTGAAAAAACTGAAAAACAGTCGATTTTTTAATGTTGTCCTGTTCCACTACTACTTACTTTTAGAACTGAACTAAAAATGACATCTTATACATATTTTTACGTAGAATTCTGATAAAATACTCAAAATGTCATAACCCTCTTGATTTTCGAGATATAACACAAACTTACATTTTTTTAAATGGCAATCATAGTTGGCTGTGATCTTATTAAACAGCTTTTGTTTTGCGATTTCATTGATATAAGGTTCGATATACTTTACTCTTGTATTTCTATTTAAATGCCCAAATTGTGTTGTTGATACCATTAAGGAACAAAATGATTTACAAGTTAGTTAAACTTGAAACAAAAATTTATATTGACAATATAATACCACAAGTAGGTACTATTAATGGTTTGTAATTATGTTCTATTTCAATAATGTACAAAAAGACATAAAAGTTCATATTAAATGTCCGAAATGGCCCCGTTAACCAATATGCACATTTGACATCTTCTAACCATCTCTCTATGCACTTTTTTCCAAAACTGCGAGGACGAATTCTTCTAATAATCAACCTAATTCTATCTTTTAATTCTTCTACATTATTGGGTTTTCTTTGTACACCCTGTCTTTAACGGTTCCCCACAAGAAAAAATCGAGAGGTGTGATATCAGGTGTTCTTGCCGGCCAATTAATAGGACCTGAATTACCGATCCAGCTCGGAAAACGTTCGGAAAGATATTCAGAAACAGCTCTAAAATTATGAACAGGAGCACTATCATGTTGGAAATGAGTAAGATTTTGTACCACATTTAATGGCAGTTCATCTAACATGTCTTCCAAGTCATTTTGAAGAAATTCTAAATATCGCCTTCCATTTAAATGGTAATTGTAAAGAACGGACCAATTATTCTGCTACCGAGGATGCCACACCACACATTTATTGAAAAAATATGTTGATCTCGTCTCTCAACAGTAACATGAGGGTTGTTCTCAGACCAATAGTTATTATTATGTCTATTAAATACACCGTTATTGGTAAATTTTGCCTCGTCAGTAAATAAAATTCTGCGCGAGAAATATGGATCGTTGTCAGTTTCTCTTAAAACCATCGAGCGTAATTTAATCTTCTCTCTGAGTCGGCTGGATACAAGGTGTTGCCGATATGAAATTTATACGGCTTGAATCGATTTTGTTTTAAAATTAAACGAGCTTTTTCTGTAGAAGTACCACACTCACTTGCAATTTCACGGGTAGATGTTTTGGTTTATAATTTACATATGCCAAAACTCTTTCTTCGTCTTCTTGATTCAACTTTTGCTTAGCTTTTGGTTTCATAAATGATCCGTATAGTTTTAAATTATTTTCCAGTTTGGAAAAAGTCTTTATCTGGTTGTCTTCTTTCCATATATCTTTGCAAATACATTTCACTGGCTTCATTACTATTTCTGTTGCTAGCATAATAACAAAAAGCATGTCGTTTCTTCTCTTCATTTGAATACATTGTTTATTTTGAGAATTTTATGTTTTTAAAATAAATCACAGTGAATAATACAACTTACTTATGTAAATCAAATTATTTAGTTGACGACACAGGCTTTTGTTTCAACAGGTTTTTGTTTGAAGCATTTGTTTCCATAGCCTGCCTGTGTATTATTTTGCAGCTTAATTGTATCAATAAACTACTTTTAGCATTTACAAAAAAATGTAAGAGTAAAGTATATCGAACCTTATATCAATGAAATCGCAAAACAAAAGCTATTTAATAAGATCACAGCCAACTATGATTGCCATTTAAAAAATGTAAGTTTGTGTTATATCTCGAAAATCAAGAGAGTTATGACATTTTGAGTAATTTTATCGAATTCTACGTAAAAATATGTATAAGATGTCATTTTTAGTTCAGTTCTAAAGTAAGTAGTAGTGGAACAGGACAACATTAAAAAAAAATCGACTGTTTTCAGTTTTTCACAAAATTTCAAAAAGTTGAAGACATATGTCAAATTTGAAAAAAGTTTAACATTTTGCTTGTAATTCTGCCCAACTTTCCTAATTTAACTGATTACCTATTTTGCATATTAAGAAAGTTACCCATGTTATGAGATAGATTATGGGCACCCTGTATATGGCACAAAATATTTGCACATTTAAATTTTTCGAGTTTAAAAAAATTAATAAATAATAGAATGGTTGAGGGCATAGAAAATGTTAAAATATCTGAAATTGAATTTTGTGAACCTTGCACAGCAGGAAAAATGTCTAAACAACCATTTGGTGTTAGAACTAAAAGTAAAAGGTTATTGCAAATTATACATAGCGATATTTGTGGACCAATTACTCCTATTGCTCATGATGGAAGTAGATATTTTTAACGTTTACAGATGATTTCTCAAATTTCACGGTAGTTTATCTATTAAAACATAAAAATGAAACTTTTGAAAAATTTCGAGAATTTTTTTATTAGAATAAAAAGCAATGTTTGGGTGTCAAGTGTCAAAGTTTAGATGTGATAATGGGGGTGAGTTTACGTCTGAGGAGTTCAAAATTTTTGTAGAGAAATGGAATAATTTTTGGATTATACGATTCCATATACGCCTCAACAGAATGGTAAGGCTGAAAGAAAAACCGAACTTTGATTGAACGAGCAAGGGCAATTATTCATGAATCGGGAGCTCCAAAGTATTTATGGGGAGAAGCAATATTAAATGTAAATTATGTCATTAATAGGGTCCGACAGAAAATTTGGATAATATCGTTCCAGCAGAGGTTTGGTACAATAAAAGACCAAATGTAAGTAATTTAAAAATTTTGGTGTAACGGCGTATAATCATATAAGAGATGAGAAAAGAGATAAGTTTGATGCAAAAGTAGAAACATGTGTGATGATAGGGTATACAAATAATGGTTATAGATTATGGGATTAGAAAAGAGAAAAGTAGTGGTATCAAGGAATGTTAAGTTTAATGAAAATGATTTTTGGTATAACAAAGTAAGTAGAATTAGAGATTGAGGAGGTAGAACTTGGAAATAACAGCATAAATGTAGACAAATCAGAAATTTCTCTTGAGAATAAAAATAATATTAATTTAAATGAAGATGAAATGAGCGATAACAATAATAACAAAGTTGAAAGCAACTGTAGAGAAAGTAAACGCAACATAAAACTACCAAGTAGATATAATTACTATGAACTTTACATGGCATTTGATGCTGTAGGGTATGTAGATGAAGTACCACAAGTTTTCAACGATTTAGCTAATAGGAATGATAGAGAAATGTGAGAAAATGCTATGGATAGGGAATTAAAATCTATACAAGAACACAACACATGGGAAATAGTAAAGAAACCTAAAAATTCACAAATTTTAGACACTAGATGGGTTTATAGTTTCAAGGAGTTTGAAGAAAATTTGAATAATATAAAGCTAGATTAGTAGTTAGGGGTTTTGCTCAAGATAAAGAATCAGATTATATGAATATTTATTCACCAGTAGCTAGATTGACAACTATGAGAATATTGTTAAGCATTAGTAATCAATTTGCATATCATATTATACAAATAGACGTGAGTACAGCTTTTTGAATGCAAAAATAGATGATCTAATTTATATTTATCCTCCCGAAAGATTAAAAATTGATACTTACAAAGTTTTAAAATTAAACAAATCGCTATACGGACTAAGGCAGTCATCAAAGTATTGGAATAATGAAATAAATAGTTGTCTTATAGGGTTAGGATTTGTTAGATCTAAAATGATTATTGTTTGTACACGTTAAATGATAAAAAAAATAAAATCTACCTTTTACTATACGTAGATGACATTCTGATTGCTGGGGAAGATTTGCAAAAGATAAAGATAATTATAAGTAAATTAAATGAAAGATTTAAAATAAAGGATAAAGGCAAACTGAAACATTTTCTAGGCTTTGAAATCGAATATAATAGGGAAATTGGTATTTTAAAAATTTGTCAATCAAAATATATTGAAAAAGTTTTAAATAAATTTAAAATGAAAAATTGTAAAGGTGTTAATATACCTATTGATCCAAAATTAAAAATTTATAATACCGATAAAGATGTTATACCCTTTAGGCAACTAGTTGGTTGTCTCATGTATATAATGTTGGGAACACGACCAGATATTTGTTTTGCGTTGAATGTTTTAGTCGTTTTCAAGATAAAGCAACAGATCAAATCTGGTTATATTTAAAACAAATTCTTAGATATTTAAGCAAGACAAGTAATGTAGGGTTTAGAATTTAAGAGATCGGTAAACATAAATATTTCGTGTTATGTTGATTCAAACTGGGGAAATGATGTTAATGATCGAAAATCTGTTACTGGATTTTTTATTAAAATATATGAAAACACTGTTCATTGGATAACTAAGAAACAGAATTGTGTCACACTGTCCACAACAGAAGCAGAGTTGGTGGCTTTATGTACCTCAGTTAGTGAAGGTATTTGGATTAAAAAGATATTACTAGATTTCGAGTTAGATGTGAAATCAATTGCATACTACGAGGATAATCAGGGTTGCATATCTTTAATAAAGAATCCAGGAAACAACCGTAGAGTAAAGCATTTAGACTTAAAAATATTATTTTGTATGTGAGCAGTTGGAAAAGAAGCATATTGAACTGATATATATATATTGAAACTCTTGAGCAGCAAGCTGATATATTGACTAAAGGGCTTCAAAATGCGTATTTTACAAAATTTAAATCTTGTATTGGTTTAAAGGATTTTAGCGAAGGGGGGTGTTGTGTACAAAGCTAAAATTACATTAATTGTAGTGTGTAACTAGGTTTTTGTTTTTGGTTTCCATGTTTTAAGTTTTTAGTTAGTTACGAAAAAAAAATAAATAAATGATTGTATGTCATGTAATTGAAAGTGTATTAATGAAAAATAAAAGTTCTTAATTGTCCATCCATTAAATAAATAAAAAAATAAAAGAGGTTTCAACGAACAAAAGGGTAATCAAGCTATTTTAAAAAGCACCTTTTTACGTGATATTTTTCGATTAAAAAAAGGTATACTTTTTCAGGAAATCGAGACAAACTGCTTTTCACGCTTAAAAGCCCCTGCCCTTTCCCTGATCTCAAATCGCTCGTAATTCATTTTTCTCTCATTTTTTATATTTTCTTTCTTTTGTAATGGATGCCATCCAGTCCTAATTTTTTTAAATTTTTACCATTTTTAAAGAATTCGACACTAGTCTATTACGTCGCTTATGCAAAAATGTGTGTCAAAAAAATTCCTTAAAAGTGATCTTTGAAGTGAAAAATTAGAAAAACTGAAAATAGACTAGGGCGTATACGTCACTATGGTATAAATGATTAATAATTTTTAAAATGAAGGGGACTACCTTCTAACTTTGTTTCTTCCTTATGAAAAAATGTATACAGTGTGTTCAGTTTAAAATGAATTACATGGGGATATCGGAAACCGTTGGATACAGAATGTCGGTTAAATGTCTGTCTAGTCTAGTTTAAATTGGAATATAGGAAATAATATGAATTCCATTTCGTAAAGCTACGCTAATTTGAGTTAAATTTCGTATCATTATCAGGGCCTTCTAGGACTAACTATTATTATTACAATTTTTTTGTATTTTTGTACATATGATTGTTATAGATGCTTGAAAGCATTTTTACGAAGATTCGAAAAATACAAAATCCAATATGGCGTCCATAAGAAAAATAGAATTTAATTATGGCTGCGCGCGAAGAGTAGGCCTAAACATTCTGAAAATTCGATCAACGTAGCTCTTATAATAAGTGAAGGTTTTTCTAAAACACCGATTTTTGGTTTTCACCCTGTATTTAAATGCTCAAGCGGCTTTTTATTAAAGTAAACCAGACTATTTATAGGCATACAAGTACGCAACTTTTGTTCCATTTAACCGACATTGTATATCTAACGGTTTCCGATATCCCCATGAAGTTCATATTAAACTGGACACACTGTACTATAGAATACGACGATGGAACAACAAAACTCCCTAAAAGTGATTTGAAGAAAAATCAGAACAAACTGTAATTAGACTATAAACCCTGGCGAAATCAATGATTAATTTTTTTATTTAAATAAACTGCTTTCTTATGCTTAAATGTATAATAATGCTTAAATACTGTAATAACAATTATTGATACACCGGTCCTGTTAAAATCAAAAATTAAATTACCCAACACGAATAAATGATTATTTTATTTAAATGGGTTAGGATTTTGCTGTCTTATGCAAAAATGAATGCAAAATACAACAAGATAATTAACATATGCTCAAACTCAAATTAAAAGAAAAATAGTAGTTTTTCTTCAAGCGACAATAAAACGTCATTATTGAACTACTGGCAGACGCTAAAAACTCTTTTTACTGTCAGACATTAAAAGCAAAACAGTTATTTTGTTTCCACAACTAATTTAGAGGTTGGTACCTCGGTTATGTCATATTATGAATGAACAGTAAAGTACCAACTTGATTCGTCGAGAATAAAAAGTCACTATAAGACTCGAAAATCTCGAAAATTTGAAAATAACATGGAAACTAGCAATAAGCGCTTGAAGAAAAATAATATATTTCACTTGGAGTTAAAAAATATAATTGTTTCGCTTAATTTGCTGTCTCGGCTAACACCTCGCCAGCAAACTTTTAAGCTCAACAATTATATTGTTTAACTCCTAGTAAAATAATCTACTATTATTTTACTAGAGTTAAACAATATAATTGTTGAGCTTAAAAGTTAAGCCAAACAATTACATTTTTTAACCCAAGTGAAATATACTATTTTTCTTCAAGCGTTTATTGCTGGTTTTCATGTGTTATTTTCAAATTCTCAAGATTCTTTGAGTGTTATAGTGACGGTTTATTCTCAACGAATCAGGTTGGTACTTTACTGTTATATTCATAATATGACATAACCGAGGTACCAACCTCTAAATAGTTGTAAAAACAAAAGAACTGTTGCATTTAATGTTTCGACAGTAAGCCTTTTAGCGTCTGCCAGTAGTTCAATAATATGCCGTCTTAATGTTACTTGAAGAAAATAGTAGCTTATTTTACTAGGAGTTAAACAATATAATTGTTGAGCTTAAAAGTTTGTTGGCGAGGCGTCAGCCGAGACAACAAATTAAGCAAAACAATTACATTTTTAACTCCAAGTGAAATATATATTATTTTCTTCAAGCGTTTATTGCTGGTTTTCATGTGTTATTTTCAAATTCTCAAGATTCTTGAGTGTTATAGTGACGGTTTATTCTCAACGAATCAGGTTGGTACTTTACTGTTATATTCATAATATGACATAACCGAGGTACCAACCTCTAAATAGTTGTGAAAACAAAAGAACTGTTGCATTTAATGTTTAGACAGTAAGCCTTTTTAGCGTCTGCCAGTAAAAAGTTCAATGTGTTTTTTAATATGTCGGTGTTGTGTTTTTTTTTTTTTCGTCTTAATGTCGCTTGAAGAAAATAGTAGATTATTTTACTAGGAGTTAAACAATATAATTTTTTAACTCCAAGTGAAATATATTATTTTTTCTTCAAGTGTTTATTGCTAGTTTTCATGTGTTATTTTCAAATTTTCGAGATTCTCGAGTGTTATAGTGACTTATTTTAATATAATTTTTTTTTTTTTTTTTTAAAAAATAAAATTTTTTTTTTTTTTTTTTTCTCGAAGAATCAAGTTGGTACTTTACTGTTACATTCATAATAATATGACATAACCGAGGTACCAACCTCTAAATAGTTGTGGAAACAAAATAACTGTTTTGCTTTTAATGTCTAGTCAGTAAAAAGAGTTTTTAGCGTCTGCCAGTAGTTCAATAATATGACGTTTTATTGTCGCTTGAAGAAAATAGTAGATTATTTTACTAGGAGTTAAACAATATAATTGTTGAGCTTAAAAGTTTGCTGGCGAGGTGTTAGCCGAGACAGCAAATTAAGGAAACAATTATATTTTTAACTCAAGTGAAATATATTATTTTTCTTCAAGCGTTTATTGCTAGTTTTCATGTGTTATTTTCAAATTTTCGAGATTCTCGAGTCTTATAGTGAATTTTTATTCTCGACGAATCAAGTTGGTACTTTACAGTTACATTCATAATATGACATAACCGAGGTACCAACCTCTAAATAGTTGTGGAAACAAAATAACTGTTTTGCTTTTAATGTCTAGACAGTAAAAAGTTTTTAGCGTCTGCCAGTAGTTCAATAATATGACGTTTTATTGTCGCTTGAAGAAAATAGTAGATTATTTTACTAGGAGTTAAATAATATAATCGTTGAGCTTAAAAGTTTGCTGGCGAGGCGTCAGCCGAGACAGCAAATTAAGCGAAACAATTATATTTTTAATTCCAAGTAAAATATATTATTTTTCTTCAAGCGTTTATTGCTAGTTTTCATGTGTTATTTTCAAATTTTCGAGATTTTCGAGTGTTATAGTGACGTTTTATTCTGGACGAATTAGAGTTGGTACTTTACTGTTACATTAATAATATGACATAACCGAGGTACCAACCTCTAAATAGTTGTGAAAACAAAAGAACTGTTTTGCTTTTAATGTTTAGACAGTAAAAGCGTTTTTAACGTCTGCCAGTAGTTCAATAATATGCCTTTTTATTGTCGCTTGAAGAAAAAATATATTATTTACCATTTAGGATCAATAGAATTTTTCATGTTAGAGAAACGTGGACCAAATTTTCCCCTCTCGTTCTTCTCCCAACCAATCCAAATGGTTTCGCCATTCATGATCTCATCAAAATTAACTTTAGGCAAAGTCACGGAGAATATGCAGCTTTTACAACAAGACAATTCTCCACATTCCCGATTTAAACGAAATGCAAGAATATTTACGTCTTTGCCTTGTAAAAACGGACTGAAAGTGGTTAATTACTATCGTAAAATGCAAACAACAGCAGTGTACTTACCAGTTGTAGATAGAAATGCAATGTAATACGTACAGGCCATCCTTGGGTGATCTGGGGAAGCTGAAGGATCAGAAAATGCAAAATAATACTCCTCAAAATTTGTACTGGCGTCAAAGTCTTTTATAGCAGTTAGTGTTTGTACTTCCAAGTTATTTTTACTGCTGTTTACAATAAAAAATGGCTTTTGATTAGCTTTCAACAAGGTATAGCCTTTAAATAAAGCTTGAATCTAAAAATTTAAGTATAAGAATTGGTGTACTTTACCAAATACCTATTACTTTTCTCCAGTAAAAGATTCATAAGTGAAACCTTCTTAATCAAATAAACACTCAGCTTTGTAGGTGCAAGAAAACAAAACCAATAATAATAATGATATTTTTTAAATCCTGAAATCTTTGGTTCCATGAATTAATAGATAAAATGTATTTTAACTTAACTGCAAAGACAATATAAGAAAAGTATTCAGCAAAGAAGGGTCTTCCAATCCTTCCCGTTACGAAAACATTCCCAAATTTTAACACCCTCCTTTTGTATTAACAGGTTTTTGTCACACTCTTTAAATTGTTCAATTGTATTTTTATTCATAAGAACCCCTTGTACTGGTAAAAGAAGATTCTGATTAGTTCTATTCCTGTAAAGAATAGAGTTTTGAAGTTGTGCCCATACAATTCGAAGACTTACACATTAAAAGACATGCTATCGACTTCAAACAACGAAGCAGCACAATTATTTGTTAAATTCGTGTAATAGCCCCAAATTTGTCTGGTCGTTTCGTTTAATTTATCCACATCAATTTAATTTCGGTTAATTTGTGCCAAAAACTCGGGTTCACTGATGAATTAAATGGAAAGTATTCTAAGAGTTTTTCTTCGGTTTTACTCATCTTTATCGATTATTGTGGGAAAAAGTCTAAAGAAAATCAGTCTGGAAAATAAATGTTTATTTATTTATAACCTTTTTAGAAAGTTCAGTGACATTTATTTACAGTGTTGTCACGCTTATGTTTTTACACTAGCATTACAAGTAATCGATTCTTATCTGCTGTAATACAAATTAATTCGTTTTTATAATTTTCTAACTAAAATTATCGATATAACGATTATTAATTTTGATTTAAACTCTTATTCTTCTCTAAAGATTGTAGATAATTATTTGTATAGTTGAGGTCTATGAAAATGATCAGTTTTGCGTTGTAATCCGACCTAACCTAAACACAAAGCCTGAAGGTGTTTGGTCTACCATTATAATAGCTTTTATGATCTTTTTTTGTAAGTCTACGTAAAACTCTTAATAACTGTTTATTTCAGTAAATGTTTTTAACGTTCAATAACAACACTTATTGGAATATTATACTAAGGTAAATAATCTGTTAATTACGACAAATTTAGATATGAACAAATTACCCGAAGAAAAAATACATTTAATACGTAATATATACAATCAAGAATATAATACATATATGATAGTAATAGGTATATGTAAAATTTTGCTGTCTTAGATGTGTAATGTCCATTACTATTAATGCATACTGTTTACAAGATTTTTGTAAATTTATAAATTTTGGAATAATCTCCACGATGTCGTGACGTGCTCGCGTTAGTCCTTGTAAGTTTCTGTCTCTTAATCCATTGAAACTAACGTCCTTCCAACTTTTCACAATAGTAACCTACAGATTTTCAATTGGATTAAGTCGAGCGATTTAGCTGTCCATGGTCGCAATTGAATTTCGGGGTGTTGATCAAACCATTCGTCTACAATTCGAGCAGCGGCGGCGTTTATACTGCAGTAGTTATCTTGCACCAAAAGTAATATGTTTTACATTACTGCTTCAGAAAATATTGCCCTTACGGTCGGTAACAAAACATCCTGTTATACACGCACGTATTTGCTTGAATTAAACCTAAGAGGAATAATTCGTGAAATTTTCTCTGGACAATTTTGAAACATTCAACCTCAAAATTCTGCATTGGACGGGGTTTTTTGCGATATCAAAAATGATTTTTCATCAGTAAATATAATATTTGACTAGTCCCAGTCAATATTTTGTTGGCAAAATGGTAATCGTGCAGCGGCATGTTCAGGAATTTTTTAGCCGGTCACCGATTATGCATGTCACTCTCATGAAGCCGATATCAGATGGTTCTTATACTTCACCCCATCTTAAATTTTTTATTATCTGAACTAACGAAACAACTCTCAGTTCATTCGCACTTTGGCGAATCGCATCATCTTCAGTCTCACTGATTACACGAGCCCTTCCAGGACGAACAGTCCGTAACTCTCCTACTTCACTGTCTCTCGAGTATAATATAATAATAAATAAAGAAAAAAAGTTTTCTTTAAAATAATACAAAAGAGCCATTTCCATGCACTCCTTGTAGGAACCATACACCGAACTTCTGCTCCTTCTGCATCACCCTTCAAGAGTCCTTGCAAAGGTAAGATGTATATTAGAATGAACATCAATAAGTGTCCTTCTATTTATCAGAGTAATGCTTCTCCTCATATTTGACAATTAGGTTCACGATTACCGACGCTATTTTTCTTCAATATCGCTAACATCTAAATCCACATCATTATAAAGTGACGGTTACATCGGAGTCAGAACTTTTAGCTAGATTTCGGTATTTTCTTCTTTTTTGCCTTTGGTAACAATTTTTCTTCAATTCATTTTCGTTGTATTGCTGATGCTTTCCACTTGATATATCTGCTGGAAATATTTTGCGTTTTCGTTTGGGTATTTTCGTCTTAGTATTGAGGTCCGGAAATACCAGATATTTTTTATAGTGTAGCAATCTGGAAACCATATTTTTCTTTGCTTTTATAATAATTCTTGTTTATCGTCTCAATGGTTCTCCATTCAAAGCTCCTTTTCTTCAGTTTCTAGTTGAGTTCTGAAAATATTCATCGTAACATTTTTTGGGGAGCATATTGTCATTTTCTTTTTTCACTGCCAAATGTCGGTTATTAATTCTCACGCGCTTTTTTATTGCACCCCACACTTTATATCAGTTGTACGATTCCTTATTGCCAGTCTACTTAGCATCCCTTCTGTATTTTTCTTGAAATTGATCCAGTTCTCCTTTATAGATTTCAGCGCTTTGGTATAGTCGTTTGGAATATTATTTTCAGTTTCATACATTTGGGATACATTTAGTGTAGTATACGTTTTTTTTATTAAATGAAAACAAACCAGTGTTTCTAAAGCCATTTTTTATCGTGACCTTTTTAGCAAATTCATCAAAAACTATCTTTAAAATTGTTCAGAATTTATACCTTGAATTACCTCCTTGAGAAAATGATTAAATTTCCAGTTTCTGACAGCAGATTTCCACCCGTCGCGTTGGGAAAAAAGGATATTAAAATCACACCATTTTCATCAGACAGTTTGCTGACTTGTAGCTGTTGTAAATATAGAAATTAGGAACTATAGCGCCACCTGTTGACAAAACATGTATTAGTGTGTGTTCGATTAATAGATAGTCTTCAACAATCCACAGATCAAACCGGTTGTTTTATTTAACCAAACATCAGGTTATGGGCCCAGTTAGTGTTCAAGAAGCTTTGTCAAGACCTGATGGAGACTTATGGAAACGTGCGATGGAAGAAGAATTGAAATCTTTTGATGAAAACAAATAAACAATGCATGGAACCTGATTGATTTAGAAAATAATTCTACAGTAGTTCATTGCAAATGTATATTTAAGAAAAAAATAAACAGTAAAGGAAAATTAAGAAGAATGGATATACCATTAAACAATTATAATGTCACGTGATTGTCATGTCTCAGTAATTACATGGTGAACAGTTTATGCAAAAGTTGTGTATAACAAAATTACAAGAAACTTCTATTTGAAGATAAAACTTGTAAAATAAATATTATTTTAAATATTTCAAGAATGATAAAATCTACTCGTATGTAGCTTCTTAACTGCCCTGTTGACTCTACAGATTATGCTCAAAATCAAATTGGATCTGCGCTATTATAAATAAGACTCATACACAGAGGTTCATAATAACCGAATAGGTAGTTTCCTTGATATCTCCTTCCGGCCGTCCGTCCACCAGATAAAATATTTTTCTTTCCTTCATTATAACGTACTAATTCTAATTCGTCGAAAAAAGTTAAAAAAATAAGGATGTTAATATTTTTGGTTTGGAAACCGTGGCATCCTTGTATGAACATCTTTCTTCCCTATCATGGACCCCTATCTTGACAGACTCCTCCGTTGATTCCTCTTTACAGAAACTATATTCTGTTATCTATGACTCATTCAATGCATTCATCCCTAAGTCCTCTCTCAAATCCAGAACAAAATATCCGCTCTGGTTTTCTAATGCTATCATCTCTGATATCAAGTTGAAGTACTCTCTCTGGAGGAATCATAAATCATCTAATGACCCTACTTCTCTTTATCGGTTTAGACTACTGCGCAGCAAGATAAAGACTGGAATTCAGACTCCTCATAAATGCATCTTGAGACGTATTGAGACCGACATTAGGTCTCTTTTCTTCTTTTCTATACAAACTTATTCACTACCTTGTCGATTGTCCTGAATTGTTGGCAAAATTATCTTTTCAGTTTCTCGACCTGGGTCTCGTTTTCTACCACCTTCTACCTATACACTCCTCGTACGAATGTGCTAGAGTAATCTCCTATTTCTCTGTATGCAGCAGTAGTGCTCTGCGCAAATTTGATATTTTTCATACGTCCATGACCGAGATAAAATCATTCAGTAGCGACTCCCTAGTTGGTTGATCGATTTACCTTATTTATCTCGTTTAACGTTAACGTTACTACTTTTATTTGTTTTGGATTATATCTGTACTACCTACGTCAAATTACTTTTACATTTATATTATCCGACTCGTTTTTAGTTTTGTAATTCGCTGTTCCCGCCCATAATTGGCTTTTGCTGTGGTGCGGCTGTATTTAAATAAATAAATAAATAAAAATAAATAAATAACTCCCCAATCTTATTTATAAGGTGTGGAGTAATAACATTGCGTTTATCTCATGTTTAAGTTACATTTTATTTTTACTTAATATGAGGCAATTTAATGTAATTAGACGCCTTTTACTTTTGAATTGATTTATATTTGGTCAAAATGCAAAAATTTAAATAAATGATTTCGCAGTGTGACTCCGCCATCAATGGGAGCTTAGCCTGGCGATAGATGCGTCAATTTAACAAACTGGACCAACGCTGGCGCGCTGGTTCGATTCAGTTGACGGGGAGAGATTATTGTATCGAGTCAATTTAAAAAAATAAATCAAGATTACAACAACGTGATTATAATATAAATAGTTTTATTGCATATGTTGTTACTAGGCATTATTATACAGACTTTTCTAAAGCCTTTGATGTGGTAGATCACGATATTCTATGGATGAAACTGTATAAATTAGGGGCTAGTTATTCTACGCTTTCTTTCTTTTGTTCGTACTTAAAAAATCGTAATTTTAAAGTAAATTTTGTTAATCATAAATCAAAAGTATTATACCCTTGTCGGGTATTGGGCAAGGTAGCAAGATCAGGCCTCTTTTATTCGTCATATTTGCTAATGATCTTCCAGACATCTTCCAATCTCACTGCCTTATGTATGCTGATGATCTTAAGCTTTATAGATCGGTGAAGTCCAAATCTGATATAACGGCGCTGCAATCAGACCTAGATTATTTGTATGAATGGTGTAAAGATAATAAATTACTTTTGAACGTAAATAAGTGTGTAGACATGTCTATTTTAAGACAAAAAATAACTATGTAATAAACTATAACCTCAATGAAATTCATCTTGAATCAGTTGAGTAAGTTAAAGGTTTAGGAGTATTATTTTCAAATTCTTTTTTCATTCACAGGTCATATATTGACACGATTGTTAATAATTCTTACAAAATATCTGGTTTGTAAAAGAGACTTCACCGACTATAATATAAAGCAGTGATCACTTTGTTTAACTCATTGATAACTAGCAAATTAGAGTACTGCTCAAATATTTGGTTGTCTAGTAAAATGAAAGATAAAATATATTTTGAAAGAATACAAAATGATATGCTACGATATACAGGGTGATTCAAAGAAACGGGAAATTTTGAAAGTTGTGTTGGTAGCCGTGGGCGATTGGTACCACTGAATAAGGTATGCCAGCCTGTCAACAAAACCTTGCCATTTAGTTATCATGGATGCTTGAAGTGGTGCGCATCGTGCGTTTGTGATCAAAGCTTTTACAAGAACAATGACAGTATATGGAGGGGGCACGTAGAGAATTCCGCCGTCATTTTAATTTAGGACGCCACGATCGTGTTCCATCAGCACATGCAATTAAAACATGGATACATAATTTCGAGGAATCTGGTTCAGCAATGGGAAAGAAACCTCCAGGTCGTGCGCGAACCATTCGTACACCAGTCAATATCCAAGCTGTTCGAGATGCGGTCATAAGAAGTCCACATCGGTCAATTCGTCGTCACGCTTCATCTTTACAGTTGAATTGAAAGCCAAGATTCGAGAAGCGATTTCAGAAATTCCAGTTGTAATGTTACGTCAAACCATGGACAATGTGACGAAGAGACTACAGGAATGTTTGCGTAGAAAAGGAAAACACCTGTAAGATGTCATCTTCAAAAATAAATGTTACGGTATTTATTTTTTCTAAAATGGCATTATTTTTACTATTAAATGATATGAAAAACTTTATTTAAAGATTTGTTTTTCTTGAACTTATTTAACTTTCAAAATTTCCCGTTTCTTTGAATCACCCTGTATTTATTTTAAAATAAACAAAAATGTTGTCCTTTTGATATGCCTACTAGTGTTCTTAGGCAGATTGCTAATCAAAGCAGTCTGTCTAAGAAACGTAACGTGGTTTCACTAATGTTTTTATATAAACTTTTGAATAATGAAATTGATTGCTCTCAACTACTTAGTGAAGTCACTTTACATATACCGAGATCAATGGACTCTCAGACTGAGAGTTTAGAAAGAATTTTTATTCCTAATATATTTATTTAGTTTTATAAGTTTAGAAAATTAAATGTAATTATTATAATATGTGGGCCGTTTTAGGAGCAATCCTTTGTTACATTTGTAGTCTGAATTTAATCTGAATTTAAATTATACTGCAATATTTTTAATGTTAATAATTTTTTAAGTTAACATAGCTACAACATTGGTAATATGTTACAAAAAGCAGTTAAATTAACATTATCACAATGTTACTTTTGAAATGTAACAATTGTTACAACAATTTTTTACCTTGACATAATCTGTTATATTAACATTTAATAAACGTTGAATTGCTTTAAATGGAAACGTGATGTAACATTTTGATTGTTATAGTTTCGTTTATGTGATGTTCATATGTTTAGTTACAATATCTTGGACACGTAATGAGAGGCGACAGATACCATATCTGCTCCAGGTAATAATACAATGGAAGGAGAAGCGTAGGAAGAAGAAGAAGATATTCGTGGATGAAAAACCTATAAGAGATTGGTTTAACTGTACCGGCCAATTATTTAGATCAGCAGTGTCAAAAATAAGAATAGCAATGATAATTACGAACCTTCGTAACGGAGACGGCACCTAAAGAAGAAGAATATGTTTAGTGTCAACCAGTGTAAAATTTTTAAGTTTTACCTGGGAATATAAAAGATCATAAAACCTGCAATAATAAGTAAGTAGGAGTGTGTTTAGACCAAGGTTTAGACTGTAACTGTTAGGGCGGATTGTGACCCAAGACTGATCAGTTTCATAGACCCCAACTGTACTAGAGATGTACGAAAGAACATTTATACGGTTGGTATTGGACAAGTGACTAGAATTTATGTTAGAAAAAGATGGCAGAGGTTCCTACTAACCTTCCAAATTCTGATAATTTAAACACAAAAATGGTAATTTTATTTGTGGAGTCATAGAAGGTAAGCAAACATTTGGGAACTGAAACACACAAAAAGTACTTAAACGTAAGCTGCACTCAAATTAAATTTTGCGACCAGCGGCCGTATTTATATACTCTTTTTGGTTGCTTCAGGTTTCTACGGTAGACCATGGACTACGGAGCAACGGAAGACTTATTTCAAAAGTAAGAGCAACAATCAGCTATTAACAATTGATAATAATAATCTTAACACAGATTAAAAAATGGGGCTTAGATTCATACGTTTACGCACCAAAAGATGACTATAAACACCGTGCTTACTGGAGGAATTGTATACTGTGGAAGAAGCTGAACACTTGACTGGGTTGATTTCGGCAGCTAAAGAGAATAATGTAACTTTTTTATTACGCTTTATCTCCTGGTTTAGATGTTACTTATAGAATGCAAAAGAAATAACAGCATTAAAGGAAGTTAGAGCAAGTGGCTCAGTTTGGTTGTATTGCTTTTGCGTTGTTGTTTGATGATATAGAGCCCCAAATGTCTGAAGCCGATATGAGATCTTTCAATCTTTTGCACACGCACAAGTTTCAGTTACGAATGAAGTTTATCAACATTTAGGTCAACCCAAATTTTTAGTATGCCCTAGCGGTATTGTGAGTCTAGGGCAATGCCAAACGTAACCAATTCCGAATATTTAAATACATTAGGTTCGAAGCTTGCTCAAGAAATAGATGTAATGTGGACTGGTGAGAGCTTGTATTTTATAAAAAATGTTGTTTTTAAGTATTATGTGTAGGCCCCAAAGTAGTTTCTCGTGTATTAACTGCAGACTCCATACAGAAAATTACGGACGTTTTAAGGAGACCACCTGTGATTTGGGATAACATTCATGCAAATGACTATGATCAAAAACGGGTATTTTTAGGTCCATATTCTGGTAGATCTCCTGACCTGATACCGAAATTAAGAGGAGTCCTCACTAATCCTAATTGTGAATACGGTGCCAATTTCATCGCAATACATACGTTATCACAGTGGTCGCGTTGTAACGTTAACGGGCAGAGGGATTTGACTCTTAGTAAGGCTTGGTGATTGCATAATTTGTTGTTATTACTATGTGTCTGCAGATGATACCGTTTCCGCCGATATTAAACTTGAAACTGAGACTGAAGATGGATTATGTGGAGAAGATGTACCTGCCACCTTATCACCTAACATGTATCACCCAAGATTGGCGCTACGTAACGCAATAAAAGAATGGCTACCTGAATTCTCTAAACAGAAAGCTGCCTGGGGGCCTATAGCTAAACCTCAACCGGCTATTACGGGTAATGAATCTTTATTTTCACCGAACGGGTAATAGAAAATTTTGTTTTATAGTTGTACCTGTACCTATTATACCTTCAATAAATACTTGTATGAGTCTTACAACAACCACAACAACAACTTCCAGCGGTATTGCAGTAGCCCCTCTAGTTAATACAACTCAGTTGCAAGCCTTAGCGGAAGTATGCAGTACTGTAAGTGTTAGTTTTTATTTACATATAAAAAGTTGAGGTTTATAAGCGACCATTACTTACGGTATGGCAGGTGGTTGACAGCTTTTTAAACGGTAATGAGGTTAATTTATAATATTCATTGGGGCAAATTGAAGAGGTAACGATAATATGTAGTGAAACTACACTTAAATACTGTTTTACGTAGACTGGCGTTTGAGCTACCTACACCGATGAGTCTCAAATAGGGCGAAACACGGGTATGTAGGTACCGTTCGAGGTTCTGCAATTATCACTGGCTACTGGAATTTGACATATTGCATGAAATATGCGCTTAGCTTTTTCGCAATGTTGATGAGCCGGCATCTGGCCTACTACGGATTTCTAAAATTATTTTGAATTTGATTAATCTTAATACATAAAGTCTGATTTATATACTTTTAAAGTGTTTTCAATCGGTGAAGAGACATTTTCAATTTCAATGTATTTATTACACATTTAGTTATAATTAAACTAATTGTTTAATAATGTGAAACTGTCAATTGTATCTCTTCGCCGATAGAAATTAAACGCTGTTCATTTAAAATTACAATACAACTAAAAAAGGAACCGGACTGGGATTTGAACCCACGTACGTAATCGCGATAATTTAGCGGTAATGCTCTGAAACAACTGATCACCGCTGTACATCAACAATGCAACTCTTACCCGTTTTATTAAAGTAAGTTTTTACTACGCTAGGTATATATTTTTGATATGTTTGGTTAAATTATAAAAATTATTACGCAAAACGTTTTCTACAAAATGACGTTAACCGAAAGTAAATGTTTAGAAAAGTAAAAATTTGAAATGATCTGGCAGTTTGACTCAGTAATTAAGTTTCGAATAATTGGGCATCTGCCCATCGACAGCGATCTACTGGTTAATACAACAGTGTTTTTACCCATGTGATGTTAGTCATATATCTAGCCATAAAAATGAATTTTATTAGAAGCTCAGTCAAATTAGCAACCTTGGAAAATTCCGATACGACTGTATTTTTGCGTACGACCAGATATTACCATTATATACATTGTGTCAAAAGTTCCCAACGATCCGACCCTGCTAAATTTATTATGTGCTGTCAAAGAGGAGGAAAATCAGTTTTTGATAGCTAATTTGTAGCATAAACAATTTGGAGATAGATGGGTTTATCGGTTTTCTCGAAATTTTAACATTATCTGCTAATCGAGCGTAATATGATGAAACAGCACACTTTATTAAAAACTTTCGCCGGTTTTAACTTCAGCCCTTAGGCGAGGTGTTGAAAGTGATTTTGCTTTCAACTTAATGTCCTCATCTCAAAAAATGACCGATCTACGGATTTTTAAAGAAAAACGCAAATATTCCACTTTCTCCGGTTTTTTCGGAAAATTATTATCCGATCGAGACGAGTTAGTGCTCATTCATTTTATTCGTATTTTTATCCTCTACAACTTTTCTTTTTAAACCATTAACGTTGGTTCATTACTTTTTACTTAACTGAAAAAATAATGAAATAAGCACGTTTTTTGCATTTAAATGTTAATAAACAATATAATGACAATTCATTTTCGTCAGTATCCTACTGTTATTTTTGTCAAAAATTTAATTATTATTTGCTGTATTGACTGGGGTATTATAGAACCTACGTATTACTAAATTTACCTAAGAATTGATCCACGAGAACACTTTCAAATCCCTCGTACGTATCTCATATAGACGTATAGAATTCGCGCATAGCCATAACTTTGAGATCAAATATTTAAATTTTAACAAATATTAGAAGTTTTATTCTTGGATATTTTACTATACAAATTTTAGAATAAGAATTTATTCTTTTGGACTAGCCCTAGCCCCCTCTTTCTGTTTAGAGTAGGATATACCACCCTTCGGTGTTTTTGTTAGCCTGAACTTGCAGGTACATTCATTCTTGGTTTTGCAGTAAAATTTCTTTATACATTTTTAAATGGTTAAATCTCAAGTTATAAAATAATAAATAATATTTACAGAACATTCATTTTATGGCTAGATGTATTGCTAACTTCACATGGGTCTATTTTTTGACTTCAACTATTCAAATTTTGTGCTTTTACTAATTTTGACCTATTGTGAAGTTTTCCTAGTCAAATTAGATGTCAAACAGCTGTACTTTTCATCACTAATTACCAAGATTTTTATTTTTGCCGCTTATCAGATCATTTAACATTATTTTAAAAATGGTAACGATTAAAGTTTAAATTTTAAATACGGTTAATTTTATTTTTGCGCTTCTTTGTTTAAAATTAGAAAAAGTCGTAAAAGTTAGAATTGGTTGTAATGAATGTGATAATTGCTGGACCAACGTTGCTAGGTTCAACAATACCACATGCAAAGTGCTCCCACATCTCCTACATTCGCAAACAACACTGGAAAATCTTAAACACCTTCTGAAATGAACAAATACTCTTCATAATAATGGAAGTAAAATTACTATGGAAATAAAGATACGTAATATATGCCTTAATGCTTGTGGGTATGGTTTTATTTGCTATTTCTTATAAAAAGAAATTTGCTTTACTGATCTCTCTTTTAATTTCCGACATAGACTGGTAAAGTTTAAGTTTCTGGTCTAAAACGTTCCATTTTTTTCTTTGTGATTCCCTTGGTTGTTAATCGACGTATTCAAATTCAATACTCTGCACTAATAGGTGGAGGTCGTTGGGTGGATACGTATTTAACTAGTTTGGTAGCATTTTGTTGGGCCCAAAATGAACTGTCTTCTATTGTCCAGCGCCTTTCAACTGCACAATAAGTGCAGTACTGTTTCGAGAGCTCTTCCACATAGTCGACAATTAGTGTCGCCAGTGAATCTTCGAGTTTCGTTTGTTTTACGTAAGGTTCTGTAATCATACACTTACTGTGTATCAGGGCTGATCTTGCTGACTGCTAGACGACTCGACTTTTTGTTATGATCAAGGCTGGTTCTAACCCAACGTAAGCTTTAATGTTCTCTACAATGCTCGAATGACCAGGCGTCCAGACAAGAGTTACCATAATACGTTTGAATGGTTTAGACAATGTTATGTTTGAAATAATAACACTATTCTGGACTTCCATTGTCTATATTTTATTTTAATAAAATAAACACAACGTTCCAATTGCTATTGAATCTGCAATCGTCTTCAGGTGAATACTAACAACCTTAAAGACTACTGTAACTTATATACTAATACAAAGTTAGTGAAGCGATCAAGTGTACAAAGTTAATGAAGGAGGACGTTACCGTAGACTAAGATTAGTCAGGCGTCCAATTAAGGGTTTCCACGCTGTTGTGACTTGACACACTTGTGGACTGTATCTCTCGTTCGTAAATTAAAACAACTCTTTTAATAAACTGATTTATTTTGCATTGAACAATATTGAGCGTTGCTGCTTGACAGCCGTTCTCTTACGCTACTTGAGTAATACTACTTAAAACTACCCCCACATCTTCCCTTTCTCGGACGGCTTCTACGGAGTGAGTCACGCCTAAACATTCCGCCCGCCTTGAACAATTGGAAATTTTCAAAAACATGCAATTCAAAATATAACTACAACTAACAATGTTCACCAATGTCTACAGGTAACAAACAAATTTTTGTTATTGGTCTTTTCACTTCCCTATTATTCAACTTTACAGTAACTACGCGCACAATTCCATCATCTCCAAGATGAACATAAGTTACGCGAGCCAAAGGCCCCTGAAACGACAAAGTTGATTCTTGTCGTACAATGACTAAATCGCCTAGTTGCACTGGTCGAACTGGATTCTTCCATATGGTTCGTGGCTGCAACTCGTTTAGATATTCCTTGTGCCATCGCCGCCAGAAACTCTTGATTAATGTCTGTAGTAGTTGGTATTCATTCAAGCTATTCGTCTTAATGTGGTCTAAACTAGGGTCGGGCAGTGCGGTCAAACTTCTTCCGTTTAAAAAATGTGCCGGCGTCAAGGGCAAAGGATCATTAGGATCGGAAGACAATCGTGAGTTCAAAATAGCTTCTATTTGCGATAAGATCGTATAAAATTCTTCAAATACCAATTTTGTATCACCCAACACGCGTTTCAGATGGTATTTTAGTCGTTTAACTCCAGCTTCCCAAATGCCGCCAAAATGAGGAGCTCGAAGGGAATGAAGCGCCAATCAATGCCTTCACTAGCCAATTTACTCCTTAGTTCTATTGACATCAGTTCTAAGGAGTTACCCAAAATTTTATAAGCACCAACAAAATTGGTACCATTATCTGACAATATTTGTCTTGGTTTACCTCTTCTTGAAATAAATCTTTTAAACAGTTCAAAAACATTAACTTGTTAAATCAGTTACCAGATCTATGTGAACCGCATAGCATAGCAAATATAGCATCTTATCATTTTACAACCTCTAGTTTTCTTATCCTTAATACTAAAAGGTCCCGCGTAATCAATTCCGACATTTATAAATGGCATGAATTGTTGAGTTCGCACATTAGGTAAATTAACCATTAATGCATGACACTCTCTTGGATTATTTCTAAAACACCGTATACATTTTTTTCACGATTTGTTTTCCAATGGTTCTACCTGCTATTGGCCAATAATTTTCTCTTGTTAGGTATAATAACTGTTGTGGTCCGCAATGCAAAGCAGTTTCATGAATGTCTAACATTATTAAAACAGTCAACTGGTGACCTTTAGGTAGAACAACGGGATGCTTTTGATTTTCACTTAATTGGGAGTTTTGTAAACGTCCTCCTACTCGTATTATTTTGTTAGTATCAATAAATGGAGCAAGGGATAACAAGTTGCTCCTTTATCTAGCTGTTAATTTTTAATTAAAGCGTCGTAGTCTGTCTTAAACCATTGTTTCTAACATAAAGAAATAAGTCTATTTAACCCGCATTTAACTCATCAATTGATAAGTGACCTACCCTTTTTTCCTTGACATTTTTAAGTTATAATAAAATCTAAAGCACAATGATACTATTCTTTTAGTTTCCTTAAGCTAGAGAACATTGACAATATGTCAATCTGCCGATAAAGAGTGTTTACTCTTTGTTCGGGTAATTCCTCGTCAAGAAAATATTCAAAAACTGTCCGTACCACCACAAAGACAAACTAGTTAATTGAGATGGATAAACACCTCTTGATAATAAATCCGCCGGGTTTTCAGCAGATTTTACATGGAACCATTGGTCGCTATTACTATGAGATTGAATCTCGGACACCCGATTTCCGATAAATGTCTTCCATCTATTAGGATGGCCATTAATCCAACCTAGCGTTATTGTACTATTGGTATAATAACAAACTTTTGTACCTTAACCGTTAGTGAATCTGTTACTTTTTTCATTAACGTCACTAATAATACTGTTGCACATAACTCAAGTTGAGGTAGTGTTATTTGTTTTAACGGTGCCACCCTGGATTTGGCACATAATAATTTAGAAAATATATGATTAATTTTGTTTTTACTTCGTACATAAACGCAAGCACCGTACGCTTTTTCCGATGCATCTGCAAAGCCGTGCAATTCTACATTGAATAATCTAAAGTTAAACGTGTCTCTGAATAACTACATCTTTAATCGGCCTTAAATTGTAACCGCTCATCTATTAAAGTTTTTGGAATGGTTGTGTCCCAATCAATTTTTAATTGCTATAACTTTTGAATAATTAACTTTGAAATAATTATTATCGGCCCTAGAAGTCCTAGAGGATCAAATATTTGACTTATTGTGGACAATATACTTCTTTTGTAACATTAACACTATATTATCATTAATTAAAAACTGAATTGAATCGACATTTGCATTCCACTGCATACCTAAAGTTTTATTGCATTCATTTGCACCTAACTGTAATATATTAACTTCTTCTTGATTACTAATCTTAAACGTATTTATAAATTCTTTGATTATTTGATAACCACTTTCTAAGTGTAAATCTATAAGACGCCATAATATGAAATATTTCATTTTGAATTTCGATTAGATTGTTTAGATCGTTAGATCCTGTCAGTAGATCGTCCATATAAAAATCTCGAAATAATTTCGGAAACTAAAGGTGAATGTGTTTGATATTTTTAGACTAATTTGTTTGAGCGACCGTAACGCTAGAAAAGGCGCCGACGCCATACCGTACGTGACCGTCTTAAGTTTATACAGGGTGTGGCGCGAAGAGTTTTGATTAAAAGTAATGGCGGATAGAGTTATGTTAAAAATCTGAAATTACGAAGCTATAGGTTTTCGATGACGCCGAGTTCAAATATAATATTGTCCTTAATGTGGCACTTCCGGTTATACCGGAAGTAGACGTCAACTTTGTTATTTTAAATGGAACCTAGTATTTTTATTTTATTTTCGGATTCTACATGAAATTTTAGATTAAATTTGTGAACAATGTCCTATACCAAAAATGAAGTATTTTCGAGATATTTCGATTTTTAAAAATTTTGAAAAAATCCTAGTCTACATTGAATACCGATATCTCCATTAATTACGAAGCTAGTGACGTGAAATTGTAACTAATAAACAACAAGCGCTTGCCCGTTAACTCCATGTGTCCAACTCATTGATATTTCATACAGAGTGTTTAAAACTTAGCTGCCACCGTGGCCAATTTAAATCATTTATAAGTTGCTTACTTTAAATAGAACACCCTGTATTTTATTACATTTTCGCTGTATTTTTAAGCCAATTCGTTTGGTATTAGTATTCCCTATACCTAAATCCAACCAGTTTTGAGATATTTCATTATCTTTGTTAAAACATAACAACACTTGATTATTTCAACATTAGTAAAGGGTAGGCCATGGCTGTCAAAGATTTGATAGTTAGAACGTTAATGTTTATGTTGTTTTGACAGTTTTCTTTACCAGTTTGTATTTCATAGTAAATAATGGCAAATGTAGGGTTTACTAATGATGATTTCCTAAATCTTATTATTATTTACGGCGAGTGTAATAGAATTGTTGAAAGGACTTGTCGTGTTTTTGCAGAAAGATATCCAAATCGACCAAATGCAACTGGTGATATTGTAAGAAGATTGCTTAAAACTGCCGTCAGTTTGGTCAATTTAAGACACAAATTAATAAAAATAAACCACTAGTGGACAATGACATAAACGAAATTAATGTTTTGGGTTATTTTACGGCCTCTCCAAATGCCTCTATTAGAGATTGTGAAAGAGATCTTACTTTGTCGACGAGAACAATTCATCGCATTTTAAAAAAACACAAATGGAAACCATTTTCGTATCATTTGGTGCAGCACTTAAAATTAGATGATCCTCCTCGAAGGGTGCAATTCTGTGAATGGTTTTAATGAAGACCCAAGAGGATGAAAACTTCATAAAAAAGTTATATGGTGTGATGAAGCAAAGTTTAGCAAAAATGGATTATTTAATCGACATAATTCCCATTTTGGTCTAATGAAAATCCACATGTTATTAAAGAACGTTCTTTCCAAGATAGTTGGAGTTTTAATGTTTTTGTGCAATAAAAGACGATAAAATTTTAGCAATAAAATTTTATGATGAAAATTTAAACGGTGAAAGATATTGCGACATTTTAGAAGAAGTCATACGACCCGCGTTACATACTTTAAGAAATGGAGAGGCGACTTCAGCTTGGTATCAGCAAGATGGAGCACCTCCTCATAACTTTGGGCGTGTTGCTGACCATCTTTACGACATGTTTGATGATAGATGGATTGCCAATCAAGGTCCGTTTCGTTGGCCAGCTCGCTCTCCTGATTTGGCTCCTCTAGATTTTGGTATTTGGGGTTACATTAAAAATCAGGTATTTTCCAAACCTGTTACGACAAAGGAAGATATGATGCAAAGAGTCTTACTTGCTTTTAATTCTCTAACACCCGACCATATTTCCAGAATTACAAGACGTAGCTTAATGAAAAGGATTCATAAATGTTTAGAAGTAGATGGAGCTAATTTTGAACACTTATTATAAAACTTTATTTGTTTAATATTACATTTAGTTATTTTTGTTTGTAAGTTATCTAATTAAATTAATACAAAATACCTAGTCAACGTTTTAAATGATATCCATAATTAATAATCCTTTCAGGCTATTGGTTACTTTTCAGAATTAATAACTTATGAAAAAATATCAAAATATCACCTTAAATAATGGAAATCATGGCCTACCCTTTACTAATGTTGAAATAATTAAGTGTTGTTATGTTTTAACAAAGATAATGAAATATCTCAAAACTGGTTGGATTTAGGTATAGGGAATACTGATACCAAACGAATTGGCTTAAAAAATACAGCGAAAAATGTAATAAAATACAGGGTGTTGTATTTAAAGTAAGCAACTTATAAATGATTTAAATTGGCCACGGTGGCAGCTAAGTTTTAAACACTCTATGAAATATTAATGAGTTGGACACATGGAGTTAACGGGCAAGCGCTTGTTGTTTATTAGTTACAATTTCACGTCACTAGCTTCGTTATTAATGGAGATATCGGTATTCAATGTAGACTAGGATTTTTCAAAATTTAAAAAAAAATCGAAATATCTCGAAAATACTTCATTTTTGGTATAGGACATTGATCACAAATTTAATCTAAAATATCATGTAGAATCCGAAAATAAAATAATAAATACTAGATTCCATTTAAAATAACAAAGTTGACGTCTACTTCCGGTATAACCGGAAGTGCCACATTAAGGACAATATTATATTTGAACTCGGCGTCATCGAAAACCTATAGCTTCGTAATTTCAGATTTTTAACATAACTCTATCCGCCTGTATGTTTTTAAGTCCTCGCTGGGATTAAATCGCCAAAATATTTTTGGTAACCCATTTGATTTTCTTTAATTAAAATTTGCCTATACATTTTTGAGATATCTCCCGCAATGACGTAAGTATGCTGGCGAAATCTTAACAACACCGACATTAAATCTGCTTGTAAATTAGGCCCTGGGTATTGAACGTCATTTAGAGAATATCCCGTACTGGTTTTCATGGATGCGTCAAACACGACTCGTACCTTTGTTGTTACGCTAGTAGCTTTGACTACTGAGTGATGAGGTAGATAATACCCATTTTTATCATTGTCGCATTCCTCAATTTCGCATCATGTGACCTAAACTAATGTACTCTGACATAAAACTCTCATACTATTTTTAAATTTAGATCCTTTGCTAATTTCGATTCAAGCTTGTAAATCTAATTAATGCATTGGACCTTGAGTCGCCTAACAGATTTTTAAAATTATCTTTAAATGGAATTTTAACTATGATCCTACCTGATGGATCATGTTTATAGTTTTTATAAAATGATTTTCGACACTTTTTCTTCTTCATTCATGTTAAGTTTCGTATCCATTACACCATCAATTTTCCAAAGATTCGCAATAATTTCATTTAATTCGTCGTCTATTGTTAAGTTCGTAATTCTATTTTATTTATGCCTACCTACCATTAAATTTCATATTACCTCCCACTATCCATCCTAATCGCGTTCTTTGCAGAATGGGTTTACCGGGACCTAATAACACATTTTATTGCCAACAATTTCCCAAAATATTTCTGCGCCTAGCAAAACATCAATTGGTCTGCTTATGTTAAATTGTGGGTCTGCTAAATAATAAAACTTTTGAACGTCAGATATATCTAAATTATCATTCACTATCGAGCTAAATGCATCGCGAAACTCAAGCCATTTATTGTAATGTCCTTTAAAATTTGGTAATTTGATTGTCGGCAATTTAATAGATTGCGTTTGAATTGATCTACTACTACTTAATAAAGACTCGTTAGTTTGATTGCGCTGATAAGACTCTATACAGTGTTGTATTTTTTGATATAATTGAAAAATAATTTGATTCAAATAGTTCGCGTTCTTTAAATTCAGCATCGATTAACGCTTCTTCTTGGCACTTTATTAAACTTTTTCTAGCAACGGTTCATTTTTTGAAACCGTAATTAGTAATTCGGCAATTATACTACTATTTGTGTTTACTTGCTCTAAACTTTCGTAATAAACCCCGCGTTCCTGTCTCAAAGCTTTAAGTCTTCCATGAGTGTTCAAAATGTTATAGCAAATAGAAGGCAATGAAAGAACTAGTAGGAATGACTTACAATTTTAGGATTTACCGCGCTGCACATCCACCAGTAGTTCGGCTTAAGGGTGCTGCAATGGCCGGTATTTTCAACGATCTCCTTGTAGTTTCCCGCGCTGTACACCCACTAGTTTGGATGCCGCAATGGCCGTGCTACTTTTCCACACTTTTCCGAACACTTAAAATATCGTGCTCGAATGGACCAAAATGTTGTGACTTGACACACTTGTGGACTGTATCTCTTTCGTAGAATTAAAAACAACTCTTTTAATAAACTGATTTATTTTGCATTGAACAATATTGAGCGTTGCTGCTTGACAGCCGTTCTTTTACGCTACTTGAGTAATACTACTTAAAACTACCCCCACATCTTCCCTTTCCTTCCCTCGGACGGCCTCTACAGAGTGAGTCACGCCCCTAAACTACGCACATTGTTAATGTCTACACTTTGTCCCATGTGTATGCGGCCAGTCATACGTAGGGGAAACTAAAAGACCCTTAGATATCAGGTTGAAAGAACATAAAACCCATACGCAGCGAGGAGAGACTTTGAAATCTAGCATTGCCCAACACTCCTGGGAAAAACATCACAAAATGAAATGGTCGGAGGCAACAATTATACACCGAGAAGAGCACTGGTACAAGAGAAAATTTATCGAAAACAACAAGAATGTCTTTAGTCAACCCAGCGTGAGAGATTAACAATGTGTGAAAGCCCTTAATTGGACGCCTGACTAATCTTAGTCTCGGTAACGTCCCCCTTCATTAACTGTACACTTGATCGCTTCACTAACTGTATTAGTATATAAGTTACAGTAGTCTTTAAGTTTGTTAGTATTCACCTGAAGACGATTGCAGATTCAATAGCAATTTAAACGTTTATTCGATTAAAATAAAACATCGACAATGCAGAGTCAGAATAGTGTTATTATTTCAAGAGTTACCTTGTTTTGGCCTGACAGGGTTATTGAGTGTGTTAAAACATTAAGAACTAATCTAGGTGAGTCTTTTGGCTTAAAGAGCTCTCAGTATTCTTAACTGTTAGACATAATATAAATACGCCTACGGTGGTAGTTCTTCTGTATATTAGTTCTTGCACATTCAATGGTGACTTCTGCCTGAAAGCAGTTGCTAGGCTGTCCAGGGGGTGGGCATAACCTAGATCCTCTCTGATTTAGAGCCATCCGTGTACCAGATTGTACCGTCTTTAGAATTTTCTCTTTGAAGTCTATCCAGTCATTCCGGTGTAGAATGAGTCAGGATTGTGGTCTCCTGACTTTTGCTATATGTTGGTTCCAGGTAAGCTTGAAGTCAAAGATTACCCCAAAGTATTTTACCTCCCCAGATATAGTTAGTTCGCGCCCATTTAAGAAAAGAGGTCTAATCCTCCTTCTTTTTGCGTGTAAACGACATATGGTGGTCTTTTGGGAAGATACTTTCAGCCCTTCCCTCACACACCATCACTAGAATGACAAGGTCTTCTGCATACCCCAGAGAGAGGTGGCCTTCTATTCTGCAAGCAATTAGAAATCCAGCTATGACTAGGTTCCACAACAGAGGAAAGTACTCCTCCCTGAGGGCAACCTTCTACCACCCTTGTTGTTAACGTATGCTCGAAAAGCGTTATGAATACCATCCTTTGACTTAGATGCAGTCAATCCACCTATAGCTAATTTCTTCCAGATCACGTTTCCTCAGGGCCGCGGTTATGGAGTCAAAAAGATGTATTATCGAAAGCGCCTTCTATATCTAAGAAGGCCGCCAACATAATCTGTTTATTTTCTAGAGTATTCTCCGCCCTACTAGTTAGGGTACTAAGAGCTGTCTCTGTAGATCTTCCTGAAAGATATGCATACTGGTCTCGGGATAGAGGGCTGGTCACCAGAATCCTTTCCTAACATGCCTGTCATATACTCTTCTCCATTGTCTTTAGTACGAATGACAATAGAATAATGGAGTCTATAGGCGTTGCTTGGGAGTAGTCTGCTCTGCCAGTGTTTGGAATAAAAACCACACTGATGAGTCGCCACGTCCTCGGGAGAGTAGTGTAGGACTAAAGCTAGCCCTACGCATAGCCTACGCCACAAAGGTCAGTTCCTTCTGTAGCATGATGGTTATAATCCCATCCGGGCCCGATGACTTATAGGGCTCAAAAGAGTTTATCGCCCATTTGATCTTTTCAAAAGTTACCACTTTCTTGGCCGTTTGCCAGTCTGTCTTTGACGCTCCGTTGCCAGTTACTGGCCCAGTCTAGTTGTGGGTTTTCCTCCTGGATAGTGAGTCGAAGAAGTTCTCCTTCTCGTTTGTTGTGAATTCGCCGTTTCGCAACGAATTGTTTGAAGTGCACCGTTACTAACGTTAAATTTGGTGCAAGCTCTAAGCCACGATACAACAGCCGGGTCAAGTTTGGTCGCGGTCAGTGCTTTCACGTGCTACCAGTTACGGTTTTCTGTCCCCAACGAGCATGTTTATCACACCCACTAACCTAGTGATCCCTTCCGGTCATCTCAACAGGCTATTCCTCTATCCGCCACCTGAGGACGCCTACGATAAGTTACTGTCCCCCACGGGAACGTTTCATTTACTGATAACGAAAACGAAAAGTCTTTTTCTTAAAAAACGTAGATAGTTTTCACACCTATTTTGATTATGGAAAATTGCACTTTATATTTCAAAATTAGAAAAAATAAATTGTGTAGTTTTAAACAGATCGTATTACCGTTAACAACAAATTACAACCAAAACACTTGTAGGTATCCACTGATAGTCTTGTAACTCCTGTGCCAGCACCCGTTATGAATTCTTTAGTGTCGAAACGGAAGTAGTGTGTAACGAATCGATTCCGAATCAATAACGCCCATACCGATACCAATACCACTACCATCAATTCGAACAAAAGTATTACAATATTAAACGGCACTCATTTAAAATTAGACAAGGATAAACTTTGGAAAGAGGCTAATAGAAAATGTGATCGAAACGGCGACGTTAAAAGAAGCTGAATCGAACAAAATCGATCCTTTAACTAAAGACGAAGTGTCTATGAACACGGATAGCAGCACCGAAGGTTCTAGTCAAAGTCCATCCGAACCGATGGACTGTAACAGCACACCGAACATCACCTTCTCGTAAATAAATGTTGCAGTTCTACCGAAGACGTTGCGATGATTGAGACATCGGTACGAAAACGAATTTATTTGATTTTGGTGATTTTAATGAAACTGTTATTTTAGACGTCCAGCGGCAGTATGCAAATTGAACCGAACGATGTCATTAATAATCAATTAAATTTAGAGAAGTAGATTATTCTCATTATTTTGTACCATTGTAAGTACTGCTTTGATTTAGGAAAGAGTGCGAATTGACTGTAGAAGATTTATCATTGTTATGCGATCTTTTTTTTGCCTTTTGAGCATGGCGGACAGGGGTTGCAGTTGTTACAAGAGTTCAATTGGTTAAAATCGAATGCGCCTTTGGTTATGATCGTGGGTCAAATTAAGAATAAAAACGCAGCCTGAGGTATAAAACTGTCTCGTTTCTTCTTGTGATTTTAAGGGTGCATTTGCAGGTCAGGAATGGTTTACACGAGCTGATAAAATGAACGAAATGGCTCAAGCGGTTAACCGACTGTTTCAACATCTAAGCGGATGCAACAACAGAGAATTGCTGTACGATCTTTATTCTTACGTATGGGATATTTCATTGGGAGTTATTTCCTTGTTAAACTCTTACATAAAATGGCTCGGTGAGTCGACATGTTTCCGAATTGTTTGAGTACCAGAGGAGTGTGATAGAAACTGTAAAATAAAATTCCCACTAGTGCGTCATAATATGCGTAATTAATATTTGAAATTATTATTCTATGCGAATGTTTATGATTTTTTACAGTGACGTTTTGAACTTCGATGCGGATGCTGAAAATATTTTGTTACAGGTTTGTCCAGGATTTGCGTTGCGTTAATTTTTTTTAATTGTGCTAGAGCGTCAAAATGTAACAAAAGTGGGTGATTTTTATTTTGCGGTTAAATTGGTGAATGCTAGTATTTTTGTATTTTAAGCTGTGCTAGCAACATTTAACAATTATCATAATGTTTATTTACGTCTAACCAATAATCATCATATTAATTACTAAATAATTGTGTGTGAAATGCTACTGTTAAATAAATATCGTGCGTAAAAAAAATTAAATCGTGTGTAAAATGCAATGTAATTTCAATGGGACTTTCATTATTAAAAAATTGTTGTTGTCGAGGTTGCCTGACAACCAACACATGAATTAAATTCCTTGCTGTTAAAACACTCTCCTGCGGCTGGTGTTTTAAACTCCACCACTCGTGATTAAAAGATTTACTTCACACACTTGTATCATAAATAACTATTAATGTAATTGCTTTTTATAAAAAATTATCATTTTTGCCTTTTTATACACTGTGTACTAGATAAGGAGGGCCACTATGGGGATCTTGGAAATAAGAGATACACATTTGGTTAAATGGGACAAAAGTTGCGCAATCAAATGCCTAAGAAAATGGAGTTTAGAAATCCCCGTAAATTTTTTTAGTTTTTGA
Source organism: Abscondita cerata (assembly GCA_030710515.1). Lineage (NCBI taxonomy): Eukaryota > Metazoa > Arthropoda > Insecta > Coleoptera > Lampyridae > Abscondita > Abscondita cerata. The sequence continues at coordinate 42,573 of JALBCR010003091.1, forward strand.
GATTTGTGAAAAAATTGGATTTTTTCATTATACGAACTATTTTTTTCTGACGTTAATATTTGACCTAGAACAAAACCAATGACACGTATTTCCAACAACTTTTTATGGTCTTCAACATGGCATTCGAGAAAAAGTAATTTACAAAAAAGCTGACGATACAATTGCCAATGCACATTGCAATAAGAATTGTATTGGCCTGAACGTTTGGGTCTGGATGAAAACGTCAGCTTTTTGGCTTTGGTAACTAAACCATACCTTATAAACCTGTCTGCAAAAAAGCTGACATACAATTTGAAAATATATATTGCATCCAATATTATAACGCTCTGATGTCAAATTATGATGGTAAACAAATAACCCTACAATTGTTGTGCCCAAAATACCAGCCCACATATTGCAACCAAAACAGTGTTAATGCCTTGAAATTTTATTTAAACGTGGATTGGTTTCAGACCAATCATGAACATTTCGCCTATTGAAAATGCCATTATTGGTCACCATACTTTCATCAGACCATATTATTCGATAAGGATAATTCATATTCTCTTGGCATTTTATTGTGTACCATTCACAAAATGAACGTCGTCGTTCTAAATCACCTGGTCTAAGTCCTTCACAAACACTTACTTATACAGATGTAATTTTTGTTTTGTAAAATACAGTGTGTTGTTGATTTTAGTATACCAATATTTTGTTCAATTCACCGGACTGATGTGCTGGGATCTTCGGTGACAGCTAACAAAACATTATTTATTCCTTCCCGCAACTGAACAATTTGGTAGGGTAAAATGAAACATGCCACCATGTCGAACTTATCTTCTTTTGAAAACATAATTAATACGAAGGTAATAAGTATTACACAATAAGGTAAACATCAAACTAATGTCAAAATTTTAACGTTACTGTCAATGAAAATGCGCAATAAAGCATTTCAACGCTTTTGCCAAAATGGCGTCTGTGGGGCAAACAAACCTTTGTTTTCATTCGAATGTGTGTAATTTCTGTTGATTTTTGTACTTTTAGTGGTTGTTTTAATTAAGTTAGTTATAGAATCTGTGAAGCAGTACATTACAAACCAATTAAACGTATAAACTATATTAAAATCCTATAACTCAATGATAAAATCCATCTAATTATACGTAATTTTGCCCTACAGTAGCCATTTTTAAAAGTCTTTGACAGCGCATTGAAATGCCTTATTATCATATTCATTTGTTTTCCAGAGCATGTTATTGTCTTGGTGATAATGGTGTATTTGGATTGACAATTGCCTTTTTGAACAATTTCTTGCTATTAATTAAGTTTCCTGACAAAGAAAAGTCTGATATGTGGCATGTTTCAGCACCTACAAATAATTCCAGAGCTGTTTCGGACTACCTTAAATTAGTGCATTACTTGAGCCATTGATTAGACCATTAGTAAACATTAAAATTACATGCATTTTTAATTGATATAGCTAATTATTTTGTTTTTAAAAATTAAAAAACTGTAAGGTCCGTAATAGAAATTTTCTTGATGAAGGCCAAAAAACAGACTAAAATGCAATCAAAACATAAAGTGTTATACATCGTTGAATTCGAAATAAGAAGGGCTTTTAGAATCTGATATCAAAAAATACCGGGCCTATTTAAAAAAAAAAGAGGTTGATGATGGTTTCGCAAAGACGAAACGTCGGATTAAAAACTGACAATGCCACGTTAAATACTATGAAAAGTTGCTGTAGAAGTGTTATTGGTTTTGTTCTAGTCAAATATTAACGTCAGAAAAATTGTTCGTATAATCAAATAATTCAATTTTTCACAAATCTCAAAAACAAAAAAAAATTTCTAAACTCCATTTTGTTAGATATTTGATTGCGCAACTTTTGTCCCATTTAACCTAATCTGTATCTCTTACCGTTTCGAAGACCCTCATAGTGGCCCACCTTATCTCGGACACAGTGTATACAGTTTTTGCAGGTACAACAGATTTACAATTGAAACCCAATAACAATATACAGTGTGTCTACTTAAGATGGCAACATATGGAAAACTTTTTTATTATTAACTTTACGAAATTAGTGATTCTTTATAAAAAAGTTCTGAATGTTCTAAAATCTAAAGTACAATCATTAAGTGTTAAATTTTTTCAGTCGTATTCGAGATTTGACAAAAAAGATTAATTTGATGTAGGAGTAAAGTATCTTTATTTGTAACAATGTCGAAAACTGTAAATATGAAAAGTTGTTTGGAATAAATAACAATGTTTTAATATGCAATTACATTCTTCTACTTAAAAAAATGTTTTACATATTTTACTCAATTACCAATACCGAACATGATAACTTTTCCGTTCCGTTCAGAAAGTATTGAAGCAAATTAATTTATAAAAATCTAATTAATACCCGATTAAAGTAAAATACGTCAACGAAGTGATCCGCCTTGATTGCATTGATATTGTGGACAAAAAAACAAAAAAAATTATTTTATTTTATTGGATGTAATTTCATATTTGAATGTAGTTCTGGTCAATGATACATTAGGAATATTAAATAATTATAACCAACACATTAAATTTAATGTTGAGATTGAAAAATCATGAACTTCATTTTCTAGATATAGAATTAATAAGAGATTTAGACAAAACACGATATTAATTATTATTCAAAACACCCACATCATCAAAACCTTAATATTATTAATTCTCTTAAAGACAAGATTAAAAAATTATGTAGTACTCAACTATTAGAAAAAAATTTAAATCTACTGAATACAATCCTACAAACAATAATTATCCAGAAAAACTATCTACAAAATTAATTTACTATAATAATATTCCACCACCGAATAATCAACTAATACATGCATACAATACAAAAAACTAATCAACATACCGTACCTAAGTTAAAAATAATTAACTGAAAATAAATTTTTACAATAAAAACACTAGATACAATACGTGCTACACAAAACTAAAAGACAAAACCATTTCTACACAAAAATCTTCCGTTATCTACAAAATTAACTGTTTAGGATGCAATAGGTATTATATAGGTCAAACAAAACAAAAACTAATCAATAGAATGAAAAATCGTAAGTATGACCGTACGAAAAAAGTGACAATACAGCACTCTCGATACATTATTTATCAACGGGTCACATTTTGATCTCACGAATTCTGCAATATTGGACTTTGACCAAAACTACAATAAACGTCTTATATCAGAAATGTTACATATAAACCTGTACAAAATAATATTAATTTCAAAACAGACAGCCAAAATCTAAGTACATGTTATAACAATATAATTAATATAATAATATAATAAAATCAAAATTAAATCATAAAGAATTTTAATAAAATTTATATAATATTTTGTTACTGATATCATCCATCTAAAATTAAAAATTTAACATTTCAAAAACGCTATTTTTTCGTCATGCAATGGCTGTGCTGTTATATTTTATGTTCTTATTTGCACCTTCTATAATGTTTACCCACTTAATTAATATTATTACATGTGAACACTAGGGTGGAGTAGGGTTGGCATGTTTAGTTTTAGTGGTTTTCTAAACCTTATGAAGTAAATGCTTTGCCAGGACGAACCAATCCACTATTGCACACGGTTTCATCACCACACTATACAGGTTTATACTGATCTTCTGGGGCACCATACATAACACTTACATCACAATACAGTATTTGTGTAATGTACCATACGAATAAATAAATAAATAAATTTTATACAACTTTCACATTAAATTCTATTCAAGTGTTTGTGCATTTACTCAATGTACAGGGTTTTTCATTATATTTTGACTCACATCCACAGCTCTTATTATGAGTTATAGAAATAAACTTTAAATACAAAAGTTTTAAGTTTTTTCCGTAGTATCTTTAGTAATAGAGGAAATAAAAATCGACTTCACAACATTGTTAAAATTATTTTAGTTATATTTTTTTAAATGGAACATCCTGTATATTATTTTATTATTTTAAATAATTTTAGAAATATATTAATTTCTGCAATACGGTTTAATTTTCAATTGATGACTAACTTATGTGTAACTAACATTGTTTGGTTGCTAGGGTTACGTTTATTGCAAACGTCAACGTTTTCAAGGCAACTTGATCTCAAGGTAAAATAAGTTATAAATTCAAATATCTTAAAAGTGGCTGAATAAATGCCAACAAATTATATATATTTGAAATCAGAACAAAGATCTTTCATTTGAGATAATAATATACAAGGTGGTCGATTTTTATTTCTCTATTACCAAAAGATACTACCTGAAAAACCTAAAACTTTTGTATTTAAAGTTTATTTCTATAACTAATATTAAGGGCTGTAGGTGGGAGTCAAAATATAATGAATAACCCTGAACGTTTGTCATAGTTTCATATTGTTATTTACAATTATTTATGTTATGAACATTTATTCGTATCTCATGCATGACAAGTCTTATTTTACATCAATCAAGTAAGTAATTTTCTTTCTTAATTAGTTATAATTTTGTAATGTAGTAAGTTATGCATATCATATTGTTAATTCGTTTTCTAATTATCTCCAGAGCCTGATGAAGGAAGCAGTAATTAAAGAAACTTCCGAAACGTTGCTTAAATTGAACGAAAAATAAGCGTTTTTCTTTAAAATAACCCTCTCCATTAAGAAGGAAAAATAATCTATTTAAAAGAAATAAATATTTTTCTGTAAAGTTAATATATTGCCAACTTAAGTAGACGTACTGTATAGCGAATTTTTTTCTTAAAAAAATTAAAAATCAAAGATAATAATTTACCATTTCACACTCATTGCGAGGCCAGATTTTCGTTGATACAAATTTTCGTCTGCGATACAAAATTTTGATAATTGTTGATTGTTTACTAAAATGTGCTTTTGTCAATTACCCAATTAATAATTTGTTTATTTTCTAAAGCTGGAGGCCAGTTTCCTGCATCTATGCCATCCTACACCCAGAATTACACATGTACGCATTCTTGTGGAGCTAGTATTTCCATTGCGTAATTTTTGCGTCATTTCTTTATCATTAAACGAAGAGCGAAGCGTTTCAATCACTTTATTGTTTTCTCTTCATTTATTTCATTTTATAGTTCTGACCGGTCGGTAAGTACAGCATTCGTTATTGCGTAAATGCAGAATTAAGCGTAACTAGACAGGGCAGCGAGCTAGCGCGTGTTTATTATTAACACGAGTCAATACTTTTTATTGTTTAGGGTTTTCGAAAGGATGGAAAAGAGACATTCATGAGTGGAAGCAAGAACCGTGGGTGTTTAGGGGGAGGTTTAACCGCCGATTTACAGGTTCGCCTTACTTTCGACCGAATCGATTAGAATTTTATATATTTTAGAGATTAATTCCTGTCGATTCGGGGAATGATTTGTTCGTGTACAAAGCACCCGACATTCCTACTTCTCGAGTCTATACGATTCGTCCGTATTTGGTTCAAGACGAATCTCGCGTATACGAAGTTTGCACTCGAACATGCAAGGACGGATTAGAAGATAGTCATTCATATCCGGAGGGGTTCAAAAATCTAAATGCGGATCGTATAGTTGGGCCTTACCTTACTTTACATCCAGAATTTTGTATGGTAGTCGAAGATGAGACCAGAGTCGTTGGATACGCGTGCGCCGCTCTTGATTACAAAAAATTTCGGGTGAAAGAAGAAATTGCTTGGATACCCGACTTGTGCTTAAAATATCCAATGAACGAGTCTCATAAGGGCCTGTCGAAGCTAGGCCAGGTATGATATTTCGACGTCGCAAATGCTTACTTAAATGTAAATAAATTTCTAGGAAAGTCTTTCCCATTTCATAATTTCAAGGACGAGCAGTTTGTTTCCAGTTCAACGCATCCTTCAGTATGATATGTAGTCTATTGCCGTCCGTTCTGGATCAATCTGTAACAAACGATTAGTAACATGTCTGTTGGCGGCGCTTAGAGCGAACGGTAAGTTAAACAAACGCGTATTTTTTTAAATTAATTTTTATCGGATCAGGATCTTTTGGGGTTCACGTGATAATGAACATTATGGACAATTACACGCACGCGTTTTACGGAAAATTAGGATTTGTTGAAAACACGCGACGCATTAAAGGTAAAATTGTGATGGGACGCACTTTTTAAAAATTGTCACAGTGAGCATTTTGACTGATTAATTTTTTTTAAACTTTGTACATAACTATTTCGTATCAGAATTATTTTGTAACATTATAATATTTCATATTTATAATTCGTATAAGGTGATATGTAAAATAATTAAGAAGCCATTATATTCGTTAATTTACAAAAAAGAATGCTCGACATTTTAATTTTGTAGTTTTGGTGTACTACATTTAGAAACTGTAATGGCGTTAAAAATGGTTGTACAAAAAGACGTCCTTACAATGTGTGTTTTTATGCAGAAACTAATCATCACAATATTAATTTATGCATTACACAAATCATCTGTAATTTTTAAATTACGTTTTGTTTATTCAAAAGTATTGCAAGTAAATTAAGAAATGATTTTTAAGTAGTATATCTTTTATCCTTCCATTAATCTCCCAAATAGACAAAACTAGTGAAAACATCTCAAAAACTTGCTTAAAAACTTTAAAATTAACTTGAGGTTTCTTCCTCATTTCGTCTAATTAGACAATATTTATTTATTTATTTGTTTACACTGTTCAACAGAAATCCCAATATACAAATCAATTAGTAAGCTAATTAAATTTTAAACATGCAGATCTAATTTTGCTTTCGTTGCAATTGAAAAGTGAAGGCTGGATCATATAGAATTGTAATTCGTACACACCATGTTAATAGGAGAGTACTTTTGTACGTTCGTACGAGGTGGCATCAAGTAAAACGTGAGCTTGATCTCACATTTAACCTTCGTACATTAAAGTTAACAGTCTCAAGTATATCTTTAGAATTAATTTTATTATTTAATAATTTGTGCAAAAACACAATACTTGTGTCTGCTCTCCAAGCTATGTATAGGGTGGCGCATTAAAAGCTGTGATGGGAGTATGCCAGTTGCGGGTATGTACCAACAATCTTAAAGGAAAAGAAAGGAAAGTGTTTTTAGGAATCTTCGTTAAACATAAGCTTGAAAAGCACTAGAAACCGTAGAATTTATATGTTCTGAAAAAGATATTGAAGAATCAAGGCCTTAACATTAAAAAGTTTTTGAGTGGTTTTTGCCAGGTTACCCGTGTTTCGTACACTAGTGGTCCACTGATAATAACTAATATTACCTTAAAAGATGACCTACATCTGTAGAGTGCAATACCAAATATCATCAAAATCGACAAAACCGTTCTTTGTCATAAGCAAAATAAAAAAATTTCTTTTGAACTTTGAATCAGAATACTGGCTAAACGAAGCACTTTTGGATATAGGTAAGTAAGTTGGGTTAAATCATCTTATTTTGAGCCCAGGAATCTGTGGTTAAGTGATGTCCACATTTAGGGACACCCTGTATATATCACATCGGTTTGAAGTTGGCTATCTGTGATGTACTGCGTTACAGTGACGAGGTTGAACGACCTTTTACGAATCCATGTTGACGTGAGAATAATTTATTGCTAATATGGTGATAAATATCACAGTGAAAAAGAATTTCAAAAGCTTTAGCAAGATTGCAAGGTTATAGAAATATGCCTGTAATTTTCAATATTAGTGCGATCATCTTTTTTGTGAATAGGACACACTTTGGACAACTTCCACATAGAGGACATAGTAGCACTTTTTAAGCAAATGTTAAGTAATATAGTAAAAGGTCGTGCAAGAACCACAGAACAATATCTAATTAAAAATTAAGGTATGTTATCGGGTCAGGTGGTTTTTTTATTTTTTAGTTGTTTTATTGCCCATAAAACGTCATTTTCGTCAAACTGAGAGATATTCAGAGAAGTAAAATGAGCAACATTATTGTTACTGGTCATTGGATCTGAGTCAATGAACTACTTACTGGAAAAATCTGCAAAACTATTAGTAATATCTTCTAGTGTGTCTACTGCATTGTTATTGTAGTGCATGGTATTCGGAATAAATGAGATGTTTTTTTTCCAGAACTTGTTAGGATTAGATTGTATATTAGATTCAGCCGACTCGATAAATGATTTATACTGAGCGTTAACATCAATCTTTATTTTTGCACGCAAACAGGAGAATTTTTGGTATACATGGTAGTATCCCGTTCACAGAGGAGAAAAATTTCAAATGATGACAAATGTCATTGCAAATAAACAAGAACGCACTCGCCTGTGGCTCTTGCTGCTAAACCCGCTTATACAGGGTGATGCATAACTATTGGGACATAGGCTAAGGGCGGGTTATTTAGACCAAAATATGACCATAAGACACAATATGCCTTAATAAAATATTGCTGTGGAAAAGATACACGGCGTTAGATAAAAAATGTTTTTATTTATTTTTGTTAATAGTTTCACTGTAAATTTATTAATTCTTATTCAAAAAGAATAATCTGAATAATTATTTGAAATCCCCTTCTGACACTACAGATTGTTCAACTGCGTTTTTCTCGAAACAGATGAAATTATCGTATTTAAACAGAAGTACCAATATTGTGTAAATGATTTTTACGTCATATTCTCTAATCAAAATCACTAAGAAGTTTTCTCAAAAAAAGTTACCAGTCGATTTCATCATCAGGAATTAATCACGTAGCGCCCCCTACAACAAATTGTAAAATAGTACATAAAATAATGTTCTTGGTCTAAAGTTATGCCTCTCTGCCGATTGATCGGTACTTATCTCCAGTGATACGACGAAAAAGTATTGAAAACGTATTTTATGCATCAAACTACACTAATATGTCAAAGCACTAAACACAAAATGTTTTTTGTTTTTTGTCAAAAGATCTGGTCTAAAATGAATTCTAATCCCGATTTTAATGGGAATTAGTAGTATTTAATCTAGATTTTATGCGACTAGAAAACACCCATTTGCCATAAAAATTGACTGAAAACCCTCTTTTTCGGAGTTACTAGTAACCAAACCCATTTGAAAATGGGCCTAATCTAGACAAACCTGAAATTAGAGACGTCAGGTCACGGCTCCAGGTCAAAGGTCAGGTCAACTTGTGAACTCGCCTAGACCTCCTGAACAATTTGACGTATCGATCTCCAAAATCGGTTCAGTGGTTTCGGAGGAGAAGACGAACATACAGACACACAGACAAACCGGGTCCAGATTTTATATGTATAGATACTTCCAAGAGATACAAGAAAACGGCTTTCAAAAAGCTAGTGCACCCATCAACATGTATACATCGTGACAATTTCAACACAAACATTGTTGGTGTAATATTTTTAATCAAAGGGAGCAATGGACTAAATGTAAAATTCCCAATAGCAGTTCAGTAGGGTAAAACCAAAAAGTAGATAAATTGGAAATAATTGCTACACAAAGTTTTATTGTTTTAATTGCTTCAATTGGAGCTCAATATGCCTATACTAGGTTTTCCGCCTCGGCTAAGTTGTGGTTAAGTGGTGGGGGTTAAAATGTATTCCCAAAAGTGTATTTCTGCGGTTTTAGGGTTATATCTCGTAAAGAACTCACAGTATTAAAAACATTGTTCTGTTAGAAGTTGTACGATATCAAATTCTGTATGGAATTAGACCAGGCGCATATTTTCTGCTTTACACGTTTTTATACTAGTGCGCATCAAAATAAAACATTACACCGAAAAAATAGGTAAGGTGATAAAATTTGTGTCCATTGTAACAATCGGAGAACGGTTATAGTAAGTATTTATACAATGGTTATAGTTACCGAGCTGATTTTGGGCGCATTTTAAAGAAAATTTAGGTCTCTACCAATTTTATCCAACGTAGTTTGTTGGTATCTTTCTTCGTTTTTGCACAAACATAAAATTAATCTGATAATTGCGGCAATGTGGCAACCGTTTTGATTCACAAAAACTGATACAGTAAAAAAGATATTATTGTTACGGAGCTGATTTTAGCCTCATACTAAAAGGAATTAATAGTAGATTATTTTACTAGGAGTTAAACAATATAATTGATGAGCTTAAAGTTTGCTGGCGAGGCGTCAGCCGAGACCGCAAATTAAGCGAAACAATTATATTTTTAACTCAAGTGAAATATATTATTTTTCTTCAAGCATTTATTGCTAGTTTTCATGGGTTATTTTCAAATTTTCAAGATTCTCGAGTGGTATAGTGACTTTTATTGTCGACGAATCAAGTTGGTACTTTACTGTTACATTCATAATATGACATAACCGAGGTACCAACCTGTAAATTGTTTGAAAACAAAAGAACTGTTACTTTTAATGTTTAGACAGTAAAAAGCCTTTTTTAGCGTCTGCCAGTAGTTCAATAATATGCCGTTTTATTGTCGCTTGAAGAAAAATTTTTTGTTATAGTTTTCCATAAACGAACAAAATTTGACAGAGAAATCGCTTACTTGATAACTTTAAAAATCTTATGGTTCATAAGAACTGTTATAGAAAACAGTTTGAGTTATAGGCTTGGTTTTATCCAAGCAAATGTATATTGCCCTACTAATTATATACCCAATCTGAAAAAATTTAACAACGTTGAAGAAATTAGGGTTCATAAAATCGAAGTTTGTGCAGAAACAACAAAAGATACCAAAAATTAAAATTAAATTAGTTGAGCATTAAATTTGCTATATAATGAAACCAAAACCAATTCAATAGCTTTAACCGTTTTCGAGAGGTTATTAAAGTTATTAAGTGACATATTTTACTCTGACTAATTTTCTGTGTTTATGTAAGGAGTTTATGTAAGCCAGATTCTAGATTGATATATAGGTGACAAAACGTAGGTGGTTACCATTTTGACACGATCCAATCCCGGAAGACGTTTTTGTTTTAACAATGACTCCGGCCCTTGAAGCTTTAAATCTTATAATGAAATCCAATGCAGTTTTCAAAATTTTATTTTGTGTAGTCTAGATTAGGATCTAAAGGTCATCTCCGATGTTCGATGCTCTGATGATTTCTGCTTCACCAAGTTGCCTGTTATCACAAAAAATTGGTTAGAGAGGACATCGATATCCATAAACATCCAGAATATAACATTTCAAAGAAATCCTGAGGTTCAATGATATCTGATATCTGATCCTCAAGAAGAAATTTTAATTAACTTGCTTTTTAACAGTTACTGCGGGGTCGAAGCTTCCGCTCAAAATGCAAAAATGTGGAAAAGAGAACCACACACTTAACACTTTCACTGCTGATGGAAATTACATAGATCATCTCACGAGCTGAAGAACTTTCTTCTTAAAAAGTCATTATATATGGCAAAAAATAAACCTTCTAAAGATGAAAGTTGTCTACGAGGGGTGGAATATCCATTGGGGGTGGTGTCACGGATACGTGTCGTCAGCACCTGGTGAAGTAATTTGTTACCCTATGCGGACCGACACGGATCCGTGTCGCAACTTTTTAACAAATATTATGAAAATGATAACTCAATTAAGTTCGATAGACAATTTTGTCTTAAAACAATTTATTTTGTAATTTTCTACATAATTAATAATATACGTCATTTTTACACAGATTCGTGAAAGTTTTTGAAGCATTCTCCAGCGCAAAGTCCTGGTTCTCCGACACATGACGCACAATGAAAGATTGTTGCCTTTCGCTTTTCTGGACAGAACACATTCGGCAACGTTTTCTTTTTGTTTGGCCCTTTTCATCCTTCTGCGAAATTTTTGAAATTACGTGAGCAGGCTGTGGTAAAGATCGTTTTGAAATTGGATCAAACTCGATCTGCAATAGTTTCTCTAGTAGTGATAGTCGAAAATCGTACAAATTGCTTCTATTTCCAGAAAACTTTACATATAAATTGAAGGAATTTAGAAACATAAGCTGCATGAAGTGAATTCCTAATTTTAGTGGCCACCTTATAGTCTTTCTCTCACAAGGGTAATAGGAATTCATTTGATCTTGTCGATCAACACCCCCATATGTTGATTGTAATAATAAATTGGAGCAGGTTTTCTCAGTATTTGCTCTTCTGTTCACGTACTCCACCATTCGATTATCGTATTGATTAGATATGAACAAAACGTCTCGCTTATCTTTCCATTTTCCAATTACTATGTTGTTGGCATATCTAGCAATGCAATCTCCTTTTTCAATTTTTTTGAAGCACTTCCTTTGGATTGCCCTTCCTTTTTGAATTTAATGTTCCAGTGCAGTAGGTAGATCGTTTGGAAAGCTTGTCTGTTAAATCATAAGAATTATAATAATTGTCCATAAAACTGAATGTCCGCTATCTAAAAAGGTTCTAAGAGGTCCAACACCACCTTTGTTGTGTGACCTTTTCCTCCTTGATCGCCCATTTGCCCTGTATATACTGATGATTTTAGAATAATGCCATTTGGTTCGGAGAGCATGTATAATTTTATTCCATACTTATGGCGCTTATTTTTTATGTATTGTCGAAATACTAATCGACCCCTCCACAAAACCATTGATTCATCTAATGATAATTCCTTTCCAGGGTAATAAATTTCGGCCATTTTTCTGTTGAAAAATTGTATAATCGGACGTATTTTGTACAACCGATCTCTGCTTGCTTCATCCACAGCGGAATTTGGTGCAAAATGTAGACATCTCATTATTCCTAGAAACCGGTCCCTGCTCATTTTTTTGCAAAATTGGCAAACTAAATAAAGGATTTGTCTTCCAATAATCCTGTAATCGGTTCATTCTTATTGTTCCGGTGTGTAATAACAGACCCAAAAATATTAAAATTCCTCTCTGGTAAGAGGCTTCCATTTGGATATTCTGGAATGTTGAAAACCCCCTGAGGACAAAAAATTTCTTCGGCGTAAATGTTCGTTTGTTCGACGACGATATCAATAATTTCATTCGTGAATATCATTTGAAAAAATGTATAGGTTGGTTGCCGGGATTAGGTACCAAGAGGCTATTATTTTTATAAATAAAAAATTCTTCATGGCTTGAGGAACATCACTCCACACAAGATTTGCAGAACTACCCTCTCTAAATTTTGTGAAACTGACATCTGCGAAGCTTGCACACCTTTGGAGATTGTGTGACATTAAAAACAACAATAAAAAAACATAATGCTTACTATCATCAACTTCACCACAGTCCGATGATTCATCATCCTCTGAAATTTCGGGAGTAAAATCTTCGTCGGAATCAACAGCAAACTCGTACTCTTCATCGCTAGATGCACTTAGAGCCGCTCTCATTTCTTCTTCAGTAAGATTCTTAATATTTTTGTACTTTTGTCGTGGCCGTTTCTGCCCTGAAGGCCCAGCTCCAAGATCTGACATTTTAATTTATTTTCAAAAATTTAAGAAACACTACACTTCGTTCGCCTATTTCGCGTTAAAACGAACTGAAACCCATGAACGCAAAATACAACGAACTTAGGGAAATTTGCGTTATTAATTCTATGAAAAAACGCTGAGACCTCTTTTACATTGTCCGTCTACAATTATAAGGAAACATACCGAGGGTAGTTTATGGCCATTTACGATAAGCCGACCAAAATTATTGACACTCCTAATAAATTTCGTTTTGCCATCCTTTGAAGTATTTTTTATTTCATTTTTCGTGTTCTTTTAGAATAAAATAATTTATTGGGGTTGCAATTCAAGTACGCGCGGCAGTTGTGGCTATTGCTCTCATAAACTTCTGTAGAGACAATGTGATAGAAATACGTTTTATTATAAAGTGCAAAAGTAAAACAAAAATATTGTTTTATTTATTTATTTATTCGTATGGTTATGTTACAGGTATGTTCTTCTTCGTATTTATTTACAATCTAAAAAAAATGTACGCCAACTACGGATTTTGGATCGCTCTAAAACGCAATTTACGCTAAGCTAGGTCACAACGTTTTCTTATTTTTGAAGAATTACACTTTTGCAGTTGGAAAACGGACTAAACTTTTAAACGGGGACCTTTTAAATTAACCCTTGTCAAAAGTGTGCAACTGTCTTATTCGGGAAACTAAGTTAATTTTCAAATATTAGAATGCTTAACCCATATGCTGACACGATATTAGATACTTCGGCGCAGTCCTGAAAGATTTATATTTAATCTGAGCGACACATATTAACGGCACGGATCCGGGTCGGCAGCACTGGAGTAAGAATACTAGCGTCACGGATCCGTGACATCAGCAGTGAATGTGTTAAGAAATTGTTTTTGAAAAGATTTCTCCTGATAAAACTACATTGTAATTTGAAATTACTATATAGTTCGAAGCCTAAAAATGGCTAAACACATTTCATTCTCGGTTTTAATCAATATTAGCTTAAACTTCATTGATAGATACTACCAACAAAGGAACATTTATTTATTTATTTATTCGTATGGTACATTTTCATTATTTTATTGTGATGTAAGCGTTATGTATGGTGCTCCAGAAGATCAGTATAAACGTCAACGAAACCTTGTGCAGTTGTTGGTTGGTTTGTGTTGGCAAAGCATTTGCTTCAATTCTTAGGAAAACCAGAAAAAAATTAAACTAGCCAACCCTTACCCACCTTAATATTTCTATGTAATAATACTGATTAAGTGTGGAAACATACAGCGTGTCCCAAATTTGCATCTGTATACCAGGGGCTTCGGCTCCTGTTATACCTCCAGAAATGGTTTTGGAAATATTGGCAAAAACCTGAAAATAGGGAAATTCGTTTTCTGCCAATAAATACGAAAACGTTAATTTGAAAGCTGTCAAAATGGGACATTCTCAGAACACTTTTTTAAGACGAATAAGATGACGTATACGACATTTCACAATCTTCTTTTGTTATCCCGCAACCTGCCTTAACTTTCATTTTTCTTATGGCCGCCATTTTGGATTTTTAGGTTTTTGGAAAAAGTGTAAAATTTCCAGTCTAGCGATGTCTCACAAGTGCATGAAAGATTTGAATATCATCGAAATATCATAGTACGTAAAATTAGGTCTTAGGAGGCCAATAATAAGTAATGTATGGAAGGCATTGAATTTTCAATAAAACCTGAATGTAAATTCCCTTCTCAACAAGTCAAATGTTTTGGGACAAATTTCCAAATATGAGTGTGTTTAAAAACAAATTAGAAACATTGTTGTTAATTTAATTAATACTTCAACTTTTGAACAACCTACAAGTAAATACAACATTGAAAATTAAAATAGCAACGGCAGAATTAAGTGCTCTAACATCATTCAAGCCCGTAATGTAAAATATTATTTAAAGATTTGCAAAAGTGACGTCCATTTGCATCGAGACATTTTGACAACTGTTTTTCGTACAACCCTAGCAAGTGTATTTCTGTTAATATTTCTAAATGTGTCCAAAACTCTCTGTCTCAGAGGATTTCTATGGTTGCAGGACCCCAGAGGTAGAAATCTAATGGCCAAAGGTCAGGAGATCTAGGAGTCCAAGATATTGGATCATTTAAGTAAATAGTTTATTCATCAAACTACTCTCTTAAAAGATTCCCGACTTGAATGATATTGTGAGACGGGGATCCATCCTGTTAAAACAAGGTTCTTCTGAACTCATCTTCGGTTAGAGTAGCTCGTAAAGCCGGCACAACCTGTGAAAAGAATCTGAGAATACACATATTTTACCCTGTCGCATAGGAGGCATATTTGCAGACGTGTTGTAGTGTAAGAGGACGGCAATTACTAGTTCTATGGTTTTTCACATCTGTAGAATTGTGTGTCTTTGATGTCTAGGGGTGAAACAAAGGGTAATAAAAATTTGGAAAAAAATATTGGGGTACGGTTGAAATGGAATTCGAGATTGGTGTTTGATTACGAGTAAGAAAAGGAAGGTTTTTCATTGTTAGTGCTAAGATTAGTGCGTTTTAACATATTATTGTAAGTTATAGTGAAAAGACATTAGGGAATTATGTGGACGAGATTCCCAATAATTTGGGCCTTCTTATAGGAGTTGAGGAACAATAGGTCGTCAATGATACACCATGTTCTTAATAGTCGACGTTTCGATTGGCGATGGCCAATCTTTCTCAAGGCAATCTAAGAGTTGGTGACATCAAGGACTCCTCAAGGGAACCATAGGGGTCCAGATCGTCAAAAATTCAAAAAATTGTTTAATTATTAAAATAAAATTCAAAACAAACTGGTTTACGTTAAAAATTACTTGGACAAGTGTCAATAAGATAAACATGTAAAACAATACAAAATAAATTAACAAATAGTGTACAAAACAACCATACATGAAGACTAGTACACGAACAATTATTGGGAATCTCGTCCACATTGAATTTTTAAGGAGCTTTAATACTTTTAGGAATTATGTTTTTAATATTAAAATAATAGAAAATAAATTAATGGATATGATTTTTGATATGAAAAGATGGCGCAACCTTTGTTCGATTTTCGATAATAATGATTTATGTATGTTGTGCATTTAATTACGTTATTTTCTTATAGATTTGGTAATTATACAAATTGTTTTAAGACTGAAATCTAGTTCTGGTTGATTTTGTATAATAATGATGTAGGGGAAAATGGGGTACATTCGGCCATTTTAAAAAAAAAAAAGTCACAACGGCATACATATGTTTAAACAAAAACTGTGTTTACTGCTCAAATCTGCATGGTCTTACCTAATACTATCCACGTTTTTAGTTTGTTGCAATATTTTTTTGTTGTATTAAATTATTATTTCTTTCAAAGTATAAAACAACCGAAAGTACCCCATCATTGGGGTACTTTCGTCATATGGTTGGGGTACATTCATCAGGACATAAAATAAAGAATTCGGTAATTTCGTTTTTTGTTTTCACTTTACATTTAAATTGCTAAATCGGTAATTAAAGGTAAATATTGATGAGGTTCTTGCAGTTCCAGTTTGAGTTGGTGGATGCAATCTGGCAACAATAGATGAAATATCTGCGTCACTGATGTCTTCCACCGTGGAAAAGTAAATGTGTGGCTGCAACCCTTTCTTCTCATAAATTTAACTATGAAGGAGACTGAGAATTAATTTGTTCAATCCGTTCTACGTAATGAATGCTGGTTGTCTTTGCCAAAATTTTACGAGAACAAAGTCTCCAGTCTCAATTTCGCCTTCTAGTGAAGGTTCAATCTCTTCCAATTCATCACTGCTGTTGGACATGACGTCGTCCAATGATATATCGGAATCGCTTGATGAGCTCTCACAAATGATTTTTCTTGACTTACTGCCGTTCTTATTTATTTGCTGTTGAGATGAGTCCCTATGGTTAAAGATATTTCTCTTCACTTTTCCTCTCCTTATTACAGATTGATTTCTTATTTTTTCCAATTCTAAATTCTCTCTAATATTCAATTCAGGGGTGTCTGTATAAATAGTGGACTTGACTTTCTTCTCCACTTCTTTTCTTCAGGAGTCCTGCAGAACGTTTCACTTCAGTTGTAAGTTGAGTGCCTAAAGTTGAAGGCTGTTCAGGAGCGATTAAATAGACTTCAGAGGTACCTTGCCGTAACTTTAGATTATTATCTTCAGCAACAGTCACATTCTCAACTGAGATAGGTTTTTCAGGGATATCTGATCGCTGGTTTGTATTATTATCATCATGAGACAAATTATCTGCAATCAAGGTCTATCAGTAACACTGCTTGCCTCCTGGTTCGTTTCAATGGCTCATCCTGTATATCAACCAATGTAGGTCCTAGGCCAAAACTAAATATACAGGGTGTTTCAGAATAGGAGGCTGATCCTTAGGGTGTCAATCCTTACGCGATTTTAAGAAGAAAAGTTTAAATAAACATATGTCCTAAACCTCTTAACTTTTGATCTACAAGGTGTTCAAGTTTTAAGAAAAAATTTTTCAAAGAGTACAGACTAATGAGGCAAAGAACTGAAGCATGCATACTTGCAGGTGGTGGCCAATTTCAACAGCTATTCTAAATTATTTTCTTTTTTTAGGTTATTTAATGTTAGTTCTTTTATTTTAATGTTAAAATTATTATGTATTAAACAATCATTAATTAATTGCCAAATCTTTTTTTATGCAAAAACCGCTTGCGGGCGAAAAAAAAACCAGAAATCAAATTTACCTTAAAATGAATGGAGATTTTAAAAATAATTTTTATTTTAAGAAAAAAGCAGTGGCGTACATAATATTTCAAAAAAATATCTAGTCCTCATCCTGTACGGACGCCACTGAATAAAAAAATTTAAAATGTTTAAATCAAAAAATAGTTGTTGTTGCTTAGAAGGCATATGCCAAATTTTATTAAAATATCTATAAAGATATTAAAGTTATGATAAAAAATGTTTTTTTCTTAAAACTTGAACACCTTGTAGATCAAAAGTTAAGAGGTTTAGGACATATGTTTATTTGAACTTTTCTTCTTAAAATCGCGTAAGGATTGACACCCTTAAGGATCAGCATCTTATTCTGAAACACCCTGTATAAATGGAATCGGCACAGAATTGCAGGAGAGAACCAGGAAGGCTTGGACTCATATGCAGTGAAGTATTTTTTAAAATTAACCTATATTTTTTTTTTAAATTAACCTATATGGTTGTTGTCCGACAAGACAGAGGCTTTCAATTAGTATTATTCTAAAAAAAGCAATACTATCTTTTTCTAGAAATATCTTAGAGACGGCTTAGGACATAACCAATTTGTCAAAAAAAAATGCTAAATGTGGAAAACATGCAATAAATCTTCATCTTATGTACACATGCATATAAGATCTGGAGTAAAAACAAATAAAACTGGTCATTAAACAAAAATTTATTAAAGAAAGCATTACTTCGAGCAACGAACCAAACATAATTTCTCATTTATTTATAATTTCTTATTTGCATTTTAAAATTATAAATTTTATTGAAAATTGACTTAAAGCAAGTAGCACACGAAATACTTACAAATTTTAGTCATAACATTTGGGGGTTGTATATTTAATTGCTCTTTCTACAAAAAAATCACGCTGGATTTCGAGAAGAATTTTGGAAATTCTATAAATGTTTAAAAATTATTATTTTTTTGTTGCAAGTCCACGATCTTTTTGTGAAGTTTTATGATCTGTAAACAAAATACAAAATATATCTAAAAAGTTACTTAATACTTACACTTTCAATTTCTTTCCGGCAAACTCTTGCTCAGCTCTAGGCGAATTCGATCGGTTACTTACTTCCAACTGAAGATGTTTCATTTGATTAACCACTTCGTCGATCAATTCTTGAATGTTCACTTTTTTCACTTCACCCCTCCTCTTCTTTGCCTTAGATTTCTCTATCATAACATCGACTTTTTCGGTCAAATCTTTTCTCGAGAACATCTTGTTGTAGTCTGGATCGACGTCGTAAGGCGCTTGCGGCAAATCTTCTAAAGACACTTGTCTCGGCAATTCCAACTTTGACTTTAACCTCCACTTATTGAGAGCTTTTAAATTTTTTTCTTGTTGTAATATCTTTTCCTGATCCGATAATAAGTCGGTTAATCGTTTTAACCACACATCTTTTAAAGCGCACTCTTGAACGCGATCGTTCTTCTTCTTGTTATGCCACGAAGAATGTGATCGTAGCGAAATTTTTGAACATCCTCTGGTGATTTTGTGCGTTCTTTTAAAATGTGTTGTAGGTAATAGTTTCCCGTTTGTGTTTGACAACTGTTTAACTAAAATAGGAACGAACGCGTTGCTTTCATTAGGATTTAATGAAGGGTCTATGTTTTGCGTATCGTCGTCTTTGGTGACAACAGAACAACTGTCAGGCAAAGCAATACTTTCTGTTTCGTCTTCCGACTTATCTTTTTCTAATTTTTCATGTTCCGCTTTAAGAAAACTGCATACTGTGAGTATGCCTTGGTTTAAAATCTCTTTAGGTGGATACACTATTGGATTTCCGGATATTTGAAGAACTTTCAATTTTGGAACGACACCTATTAATAAAAATTGATGGGTTTTTAATGTAAACAAAAGTTGAAACTTACCGAGCTCGGTAGGCAAATACTCGATTCTGTTATTTTGTAGAAGAATTGTTTCTAAAGATTGATGTTCGGCAATATTAGACGGTATAGTGGTAAGTTTGTTCTTTCTCAAATCCAGCCACGTGAGGTTACTTAATTTTTCGAAAAAATCATTGGGAATTTCTTCGATTTCGTTGTCTTCTAAATATAACATTTTCAAGTTCACCATCGCCATTATGTTTTCCGGTATTTTTTTCAAATTTTTACTGGCATTATCCAAAATTACGTCCATGATTGACATTTTTCTAATTTTGATATTGCAAATGCGAGGAAAAAATTATTTGACACACGTGTATTTAGTTGCCATGGTTGTTTGTTTCATAAAATCGATTTTAGTTGTTTATTTGCATTTAATCAATAGTGCGCTATCCTGGTTACATTTGGTAACATTAAAATATTTCTGTAGGGGCAGTTGGAGCACAATGGTACGAAAAAATATTTTTCTTCAACGACAATAAAACAGCATATTATTGAACTACTGGCAGACGCAAAAAAGGCTTTTTACTGTCTAAACATTAAAAGCAACAGTTATTTTGTTTTCACAACTATTTAGAGGTTGGTACCTCGGTTATGTCATGTTATGAATATAACAGTAAAGTACCAACCCGATTCGTCAAGAATAAAACGTCACTATAACAGTCGAGAATCTTGAAATTTTGAAAATAACACATGAAAACTAGCAATAAACGCTTGAAGAAAAAATAATATATTTCACTTGGAGTTAAAAAGTATAATTGTTTAACTTCTAGTAAAATATTCTTCCATTATGGCACGACGAGCGGAGCGATTCCTCTCGTTGAACAATAGACTGCTTATACAACCAATTTAATAATATACTATTATTTTTAGAAAAATCAGTGTTTATTCTTTATATAATTTTTGCTTACAAACATCAACAATATACCTTAACTTAATAATTGCACAGCAAAACAGAGATCAATAATCAAACTTAAACCTTTTTGTGAACCCCTTCCTGTGTTTCACTGTGCCCCAGGTCTGGGGTACAATGAAACAGGGTATGGGGCACATTGGAACACGACCTGTATTCATACCAAAAATTAACCAATGGTATCAAATCTTTTTAATACCTTGTCAGGAACGTTGTAGATGCTTTTTGACGTTTAGTTTTCCAGATAAGGACGGGTTTAGCAAGACTAGTTCAATATCCTCAGCTGAAACCATTGCCATGTCCGGTTCTAACGAAAAATAGAAACTATTGTCAACTTTTGCTCTTCGCCGCAAATAATTTATCTCAAATTCGTTGTTCTCTTCTATATCAGACAGTATTTGACCAACGAAAAATTTGATTTGCTTCAAATCAGCAAATTTTATCACGATAAAATCGTTAGGTTTTGGTAATTTAAAGCTTGACAGTGGAAGTTTCATATCGTTATCACTATATTCGCACGAAGTTATATTATCATCTGAATCGAACCTTTTCTCACGACTAGAAAATAGTGTCTTTGTTACTTTTTCAGTTTTCAGCCTTTTTAGTATCTTCGTTATTTTTGTTCTTTTTATTTTTTTTGTTCTCTTTCGCGTGCACGTTCTTCTATTTCATTTTTCACAGGAGTGTCAGTTAATATCAAACTTTTTCCTTTCTTTCTCTTGTTATTGTTTTTTCTAAACCCTGCTCTAGGGAAGTTTCTACATTCTAAGAGGCTTTTTATCTGATATTCAAATCCTTGAATTTGTCACTTCGATTTTTCAAATGCCTGTCCTACAAGCTCAGCCACATTGTAAATTGTTAACGTCTGCCCTGGGTGCCGAACCATCCATGAATCTGCCGCAGCATTATAATTGGTTTGGAACGGCTCAAACACGGATACGTCGAGAGCTTGAAATTTGTGACTGGTATGTGGAGGCAATATTCAAAACCACTGGGCCCCGTTCCATAGTGCCCCATAGCGTGTACAAAATTTCAAACAAGTCTTCAAAAAGTTAGGTTATGTTTTGAACTTAACACATAACAGTCTGAAATAGACAAAATGATTAAGATTTATGAAAAAATATATCACTTACCTATTGTTTAATTTTTTACTAAAAACGAAAACTTTGAAAAGAAATCTCAACTTTTGAACATATTTCACTACGTCCTGGTATGGCGCAGGACGCGCTGCGATCGGTCGAAGCGGTAGCGCGCGAATTAGTTTGAAATTCAAATTTTATCGACATTGTTCCATAGTGCCCCGTGTTCCACTGTTCTTCAACTGACCCTAAATGTAAGTACTTGCTATTTTAGTTGCTCGAGATATGTCATTGATTACCTACTGATTTGTGTGATACTCATTTACTTAATTAACTTGTTTACACTTTAATTACGTTTTTTTGAAATCAAACTGTATTTGTAACAAAATGGAAACCGATTCGGTTCGCTGATGATGATAGCTTAGCTATTGAGACACGTGTCCGAGTAGGTATAGTTTTTTGGTGCAGTTTTTTTAGTGGTTTCCCTTTTGTTACAGATAGACGCGGCAGTTTAGAGTTCCATTCCTTTGATCAAACTGTATTACCTAAACCATTTTTTTAATCAAAAATTATAATCAAATTTTTGCAAAATTCCTCGCGTTTACGAAACTAGGAAATTTTTTTTTCCAAAACCGAAATTGTAATTCATTTTGAAGAAAAGTTTTTACGTTTTACATTTTGCGCTCTCGTTCTTTTTATGGTTTTTAAAAGTTGGGAATAAACTACAGTTGGTGGAGATATTTTTTCTTAAAGAGTATATTTTGGATATACAAGCAGATAAGTCAACTTTATTTTGTTTGTAGTAGGAACTACATTGGTAATCAAAAAAGCAAATATCTATTAATAAAAAAACATCTTTGAAACGCATTTTCTTCATATAGTAGATCTCAACATCATCAAAAAGTGTTAGGAAATAACTGGTAGTCTTTCAAGAGATTGTAATTTACGTTAGTATTTTTTCCTTTTAAAATAATCGCTTAGCCTCTATTATGAATACTTAACTTGCGTTGAATTTCATTTACACGGAAATTGTTTTTTGCTTGATAGTGTTCGTAACTAAATTCCAATATCTATTATTAAATTCGTAAACTATTTGAAATTAATAATACTAAAAATAACAATTTAAAAGCCTTGATAAAGCTCACGTAGGACTTAGTAAAACGTTGGCTAATTAAAACCAGGTTAGTTTCTACGTTCATCTCTTCACCTCGAGGAATCCTTACGAAGATATTAATCTATAATGAGTCGATTACGTCTGACAAATGGAAGAGCGATTCTTTGGTTTAATTATAACACAGACTTGAAAAGATTGGGTTGCGGTTTTTAAAATAAAAGAAGCAGGTGGGCGTTGTATCTTCAGCAGAGCGAGACACATTGTCACTACAGAATATTTATTTAACGCAGCCGGAGAATATATTCCTCCAGCTTTAATATTCACAAGAGTTGGTTTCAAAATATCCTTTGTCCAAGTATTTATTATAAAATTCGTTCTCATCAAATAAAGTGGATGCAGATGAACATATTTACAGAATGGTTCAAACATTTTAAAATTTTAAAGCCAACGGCTGAATAGTATGGTTACGAGAACATCTTGAAAAAACCGTTACGAGATTGGGGTTTTATTTAGAGAAACCTACTTAAAACGGAAACGGATTCAAGAAAACTTTTCAATACCAGGTGCTTTGCGGCAAACTGAAACAACCAACCGTTTGGATAAGTCAAGATCAAGTGCAATGTGCTGTAAAAAAAAAACACTCTTTCAATGGCTTTTGCGGAATAAACCAAAAAAGAAAAAAATGCTATGGATGTATGACGGTTGCAAACTCAACTCTTTTTATTGAAATCCAAAAACACCCGCGAAACAGGAGGCAACGATGGTCTAAAAATTTTTGTTGGTCCAGCAAAGAAGATATAATGAATTACAAGGAAGCGGATAATCATGTGGTTGTTAATGAACTGAGCTAGAGATTTTTTGCTGTACTAGAATTATGCACTTCTTCCGGGATTTGA
The DNA here is from genome assembly GCA_030710515.1 of Abscondita cerata. Taxonomy (NCBI): domain Eukaryota; kingdom Metazoa; phylum Arthropoda; class Insecta; order Coleoptera; family Lampyridae; genus Abscondita; species Abscondita cerata. Next base: position 66,520 of record JALBCR010003091.1, read on the forward strand.
CCGTGTCAAAACGGTTCACCACCTTATCCCAAAGGGACTTTATTCCGGGTAAGAAACTTAAAACAAACAAACGAAAGTTCTAGGTAGACTACTAAAAGTCGGGTAATCTACTTGTCAACCAAGCCAGATTCGAGACTGAAAGAAGTCAGACCTAAAAGTACAGTTACCATTTTAACACGGTGAAATTCCGGAAGATGTTTTCATTGTTTAGTGTTTCTTTTGTTACCCTCGAGAAAATTTTGCTTTGCCCCTAAACATACTGACGGATAAAGTGAAATTTGCGTGATCATAGATATAATTTTTTTTATTTAAATGTCGTTAGTTTCATCATTAGCTATTCCATTTGATTTTTTTAGTCTTAGGTTGCTAGGAAAATTTGGTCTCCAAATGAATCATTTATCAGTTTGGTCAGTACATGAACAATACAATTTTTGGCATTTGTCAGAAGAGAACAAGAGAGTTCTCTTACGTAAGATGGCACAAACTTTTAGTAGGTAACAAAATACAATTGTTAAAAAAATCGTTAAATTAATTGAGAACCAATTTGTACTCAGAAATAAGGTCTCCTGAATTATGTAGCTATCACAAAACTGGAGGACTAAAATGCTTTTTTAATTAAATTCTCATCATGACCAATAATCTCCCAAGCTATTCTTGATTTATGGGCAGCATTGAAACATTTTGTCAGTATATTACATTTTTATTTACATTTAAGAGAAATTTGTTTTAATTATGGGAGGATTATAAGAATATATTTTAAGCCTTTCGATGATTTTAAAATTAAGTGGAAACTTAAATACTAAAAACCTAAATTTGAACTGCTTGACAATGCACTGTTGATGGGGATTACCAAGAAGAAGAAAGGGAACATCAATATCTGGGCTCATTATAAAATTAAGGCAATAACTTTGCAGGATGCCGGAAGATATGCACTTCGAAAGTTTCTAGAATTGTCAAAGAAAATGAATTGTTAACATCCTGCCTCGTCTATGTTAACAATTCATTTTCTTTAACAATTTCTAGAAACTTTCGGGAAGTACATATCTTCCGGCATCCTGCAAAGTTATTGCCTTTTATTTTATAATGAGCCCAGATATTGATGTTCCCTAAACTATAAAATGCTGCCGATGCAGCAACGCTGATCGTACATACAAATTTTCCCTGTTTGTTATTGGCAAATCTAAGAAGCCCAGGATCTCCTCTCACCCTTGCTAGTTTCTTACCGCAATCAAAAATTTGCTTTGATGAACTGCCATTTTTTCAAATTTTGGTTTTTCAATGAGTCCATTTGATCTGTTGAAATAGACTTGAAACAAAAAAAAGTTTTCCGTTCATGCTCTATTACTTTTGAATAACGCACTATCAAATCCATCTCTGATGAATTTAGTGAAAGGAAACGTACAAGCTTCTTTTCTTTTATAGACACTCTTCATCTTTGTGATAATCAATTTCTCCACTTTTATTGAGTTTGAAACATTAACCAACCGAGAAGCTATAGAGTTTTTTGTATTTGTTTTAGCAGATTGATTTGTAGAACCTAATTTATTTAAAAGTGCCTAGCTTTACGACTTGAATGTATGATTTTTTCCATTAATGAATTTCGTTTCTTTTTTCTTCCATTGTTTAGAGATGACAGTACCGCATCCCCAGTTTCTTCATTTGGATTTCCTAGATATGATTTGTACAATCAGTTTGTTTCAGTTGACCAACATGAAACATATTCCTTTCGAAAACCACGTGGAGTTAATTTTTTTGTTGCACATTTAACAGGACCCACATACCTAAAATAATTATCAGAAACCGGTGATATCATCTTAAGAATAGAATCAAAAAAATGGTGTATAGTTTGTCTAATTAGCTTTTGAAAATTCTTTCTTAGTTTTCTAAAGATTCTACAAACTGAATTTGAATTCAATTTGTAATAGTGAACGTCTATGTTGACTCCTTGGAAAATCGTTTAATACCATACGTTTTGATTCTAATAGAACCATGTCACCATGACACTAAACACAGGTCATTGCTGTAATCGTTTTGCCATCAACCGGAGTAAAATGTTTTGATATCTTTTGAATCGTATACTAAATGTATTGAACTCCATCCATGTTTGAAACGTTATTTCACTATCACCAATATATACAGATGGATTAGGAAAAATGGCATTAAAACTTTCTGGCAAGCTATTGGAAGAGGTTTGCAAATATTTACTACGTGTAAATCTCTATTTTAGTAGCTAACCAAAAATTCCAAAAATTTTACTTTTTGTCTATATTCATTTGAATATTTTCTTTGACGTATGTAGCTATTCTATGAATGAGGCTCTCAATAAAGTCTCTACTAAATGAAAACCTTTTACTATACCTTTATTGAGTGTACTTGTCTCATCTCCATATGTGTGCATAAAACTCATGTCGATAAAGCCAAGTATTTCTGTACAGTAGCATACACGCACGAAAGAACACCTGATGCGCATTTCGCTCTTGATCTGCCATTTTGTCTGCCATATGATCCCTTATACACCATTTTTCATCTTTAATAACTTTGGTTGTTCTACTATTGCTGAAATGTTGGCTGATTTGTAGGTTGGATCTATTTCCTTTAGGTTTTTTTATATGCTTCTTTTGTCGAAGACTTACTCATGTATAACTATTTTTACGTCTCTTTTCTTTAAAATATAAATTTGTCACTTTTTTATGTAATTTTTCTCCAGTTTCCTGTTTCTCTCTGTTCCATTTGTACTTATTTTTCTTTGATCGCTTCTCTTATTTCTCTTCAATTATTTTTCCACGTCGTCGGTTTTTGATAGTGAACTTTTGTATGACTTCATAGTTTGCAGACATCTAATTAACATCTGTATTACATGTACTATAAGTTCTAGGTGTACCGTATAGAGGAGCAAATTTGACTTTGTGACGTGAGTTCGATAACTACTTCGTCTTCTCACTTTTTCGTTATGATTACGCGTTGCATGAGTGGGGGATCTTGCAACGGATATTAGAAGGTATCTACAGTGTAACTTTTTAGTGTGACTGGTGTGAATGTATACCAAAATTGAAGCCCAAAAAGTTGTCGACCTGGTGTGTGATCGAATAAGTTGTAATTATTACTTCAAGTCCTCAAAGATAAACAAATATTTACTTTATTTGAAACTTATATATTTACATTTAGCAACAATGTGCATTTGTTTTAATATAAAATTTTGTTTACTGCCATGCGTAGAAAATATTTTGTCTGGGTTCTCATGTTGTGGGGTCAGCTTGATAACACCGATGGGGCGACTTTGAGATAGCCTACTAGAGGTATCAAAAACGCCCCATGTTTTCCATTGAGCAATAGGTTGAAACTTGTTGTAGATGGTACGAGTCTATCGCAAGAAAGTTGAAGAAAGAGCATACAGGAATTATACCCAACAGAATATTGAAAACGCAAATGTCAATCAGGGCAACAACTATAAAATATAAAGTTCGATATGCCACCTTGCATAACAAATATGATGGAAAACATATCGAGAACATCCGGTGGACAAACCGTATTTTCAAATGCTGTGGAAACTGCTATTTTAAAAGCAGCATGTAAATGCTCTGATTGGGAATTCCTTTGGATTGTTTTGATCTTTGAATACTAGCAAAGTCCTATTTAGACATAATAGGCAGACACGTGGTAAAGTTTCACAACAATTTACCTGGAAAAAACTGGGCTTGGAGTGTTCTTAAAGACATTCATCCGAAGCATGTCAGCGCATTTAGAGCAGTATCAACAAAAAGAGGGCCAGTATTTCTAGAGAAACCCTTGATAAATATTTTGACAATTTGGAGACCCCATTGTCTGGAGTTCCTGCTGCAAAGGTGTTTAATTATGACGAGACTAACGTCAGCGACGACTTGGCTTCTTACTTTAATCCGACAGTCATTTCCATGTGCCAAAAGAACAATATCTTCCTTCCACCAAATCGCACATCACCTAGGAATCTGAGAGTGATAAAATAGTTAAAGAGTACATTTGCACAGTTTTAGAAAAGTCCGAAGAGGGTTGTTACATTTTTAAAGTTATGAAGTTATCCTTCAACATTAAAGATGCTATCTACCCAATAGCTGAGTCATGGGAAGAAGTAAAACCTGACGAGCAAAATAACGATACGCAGGAAATGTTCCTGTTAGAGAAGTTGAGAAGTGAATTGCCCAATGTGACAAAGACTAAGAAACCAGTGAAAAGCTCAGTGACGACCACAATATTGTCGCTGTTTTGGAAAATAACGACGGTGACGACGACGTACTCCCTACCCGTATTTCACACAACGACGCCAAGAACGTTTTTGATATTGCCTTTCAGTACATCGAGTAGAACTAAACTTCAACACTTATGAGCATTTTCTGGGTTAAGGAATAGAGAAACACTGCAGCTAAGTCTAGACTTTCACCTGATAAACAAAAATCTAAAACTGACTAATTTTTACTACGTTCAATTTTTACAGTATTGTATGTACAGCAAGAGTATGTATTGCCCTTTTTCATTAATAAGAACAGCTTTCGTAAGCATTTTTGAGTTGAGTTTATTTTACTCTACATAGAACATATTGCCATCAATCTTAATTATTTAATTAAAAAATTTAATTAAAATTCGAGACTCCGAAAATTATTTAAATTTCACCTCAGGGTTGTCGATTCGTTTAAAAGAAAAATTAAGTTTATTCAATAACAAATTTAATATGACGTACCGTCAAACAAAATTTTAACAAAATTACGTGCACGTTTTTACAAAAATTTAATCTAAATTCTAACATTTAACATTTTTATTTTATAAATCTTAAATACCTAACCTTTTAACGTTTACTTTCTACACTTATCCCTAACTCGATTGGAATTTTTTAATTCAAACACATTTTAAAAATGATTAGTGGATTTTATTCGACGATCGTTTTATTTTGACATGATGTTGACCCGTCTTGACTTGCCAAACGTCAAACTGGAAGTGCCCCCTTATTCATTCACTTTCTTTCCCCAATTCCATTCAATATCGTAGAAATTTGGTTTTGAAAACTCTGAGTACGAGATGTGTCAGTTTGATACAAAATATGATATAATTATTATGGTTTTTGTAAAAATTGCCAGATGGGACTAACACGTCTGGACCTCTTTTTTTGAAAATAATGGAAAACTAGAATCTAGGTTATCGGTAAACGGCAAATGGTTGAAATTGCTTCTTCAGGCCTAAGCTAAATTATCACCACAGTTGCGAAACGTTGCTGTTTAGTTTTGGGTAACACCATTACTTTAAAAAAAGCGGGTTCTAGAGGAAGGAAAAAACTAATAACTCATAATTATTATGTACCTATAATTTTGTTCTTTCATCAAAAATAGGAGCTTTCATTTATTATCTTTTTATTAATTAAAAAATTGATTTATTTACAAATATACAAAAATGATATCATAGCAGACTTCATCTAGCAGTTTTTAACTGACAAACACAAATTATACCTAAAATAATTATCCATACTATCTGCACGCCGAAACCAGAAGACACTTCAATATTAGCAAAGTTCCATCCTTTGCTGATTATGTTTCTTAGCGATTGAGTTGGCAGAGCAAGAGGAAAACTAATGGCAAAATATTGTAATACTTTCGACATCCCTTCCAAAGGCCAAATCACACCTAAGTTTTTTAAAATACCTTTACAACACAATACATAAAATAGTTAAAACTTACCGCTGATTAATATGACTGGATAGAAACATCCAGTGGTAAAAAAATTAGCACGTGAATGATTAGTGCAAATTATCGATACGAAAAAACCTAAAACGTGCATGTGTTGAAAAATGACAAAAACTTATTTTAAAATTTAGTCACCATAAGTCATTCCACAGATACCACCAGCAAGTAAAATTAACAAAATTTCTATAAAACTTCCTTCGTATCTAATTTTATAAACAAAAATGTCAAAATCATTAACTCAAGAACCTGTATAAATACTATAACCAGTTGTGTTACAAAATGGGCTAAAATTATTTCAAAGGAGGTAACACCAGCAACAGTCGATCTGTCCCATAATCCCCCTAGTCTATCAGATATTATCGTATCGACTGTGTTAGTAATACTCATAAAAAAAATTACCCTAAAAGTTATTATCAAACAAATATTTCAAAAATAGCAAATATAATAAAACTTACGTTAACAATATTCCTGGTACTAAAAAAGTTGTAAACTTGTCTCCTTCCTTACCAAAAAACGACTCTTTAAAATCGATAAATCGTAGATATTCACTTGGATAATTGCATTCGCTCAAAACATTTTTTTGTAAGTTGAACATTTCTTCCATTAACTTCAGTTTAATAGAGTTTCCAATTTGTTTGTCTGTAACCAATATTTAGTTGGAATCAAACTAGTATTAATCAATATAGTACTTGTAACATCAACCCAGACGGTAATTTGACTATTTTCCAAGTCAAATTCGGAAGCGCCAAGTCCGTAGTCGATTCGTGCACGAAATGCATTAGAAAAGTTTTTGGGTATGTCTAATACGGCCCAAACTTTGCCTTTTTCTAACTCTCTCAAAGCATCGTGGATATCGTCAAACGCGTTCTGCAAAATACCATACGAGTATCACTACATGTTTCTTTTTTTGACTCTCTACTATACCTTATTAATACCAGGTTCCTCAAGTTTTGATAAAAATCTGCAACTCAAAAAGCGAAAACTGCATTTTTTTTGAGTCATTCGAAGACCCTGGCAATTTGTCGATTCTTCATTATTTACGACTGCAATATTTAAACCCTTAAAATCGTCACCAATTGCCATCAATAACACTAACATAGACAATACTGGTAGAATTAGGCTAAAAAAAGTTCCCCTAAAACTACAATTGTACAAATTGTTCCAATCAGTAACTGATAACAAACCCAATATTTCTATAGAATTGCAAAAAATTCTTTTTAAATAGTGCGTCAAGTCGATTGAAGCTTATCATTCGAGGAATTTGTTTTATTTTATGTTCCTGCTGATATTTCATTAATTCAAAAATTGTTACTTAAAAATACTTACAACTTTTATATTGGGTACTACTGGATGCAAGGATTCTTCACAGGCATACAAAAGTGGAGTAGACTGTACAGGAGTTGTTTTTTGGCGAGTTTTAAAAAACTCTCTAAAGAGTTGGTATCATTGGCATAATAATAGTTTATTTGGGGAATCTTCAGCTAGAAGTTGACCTTGGCGCATAAACCCAACCTACACAAGCAAAAATATTATTTGTGGTAGTTCGAGGTTGCTGCCTACCTTGTGAACGTGACGTACTTCTTCGATGTAGTGAGTGGTTATAACTACACTCAAGCCTTGATCTTTGACCAAACGAAAAAGATAACTCCATATGCTAAAAAAAATCGAAGTACGAAATTATAAATCGTATTTTTCGTAACCGTCTTACATTTCTCGTAAAATCGGATCCAAACCAACCGTTGGTTCATCTAAAATAATTAGTTTTGGATTGTTTATGAGAGAAATCGCAAAAGACACTCTTCTTTGTTCGCCACCGCTGCACTTTCTTATTAGCCTAAAATTTCAATGGAGTAGGTAAGTGGTATTTTGTATTGCATTTCCTTACTTGTTGCAATGTGGTAATTCTAAAAGATTGCAATACAAAGCTAAGCGTTCTTCGATGGTTTTCTTTGGTATCTCGTAAATACGACCAAAATAGTGAAGGGACTCGTTTATGGTAAATTCTGGAGCAATTGCTATTTCCTAAAAATAGATTAACTAAATATATAGTGGAACTGTAAGTGTATTATATTAGAGGGTTTATTATGTACAAACAGAAATTATTTCTACTAGTAGAAATAACATAAAATAAATGAAAGTGGTAGTCTGAGAACAGCATAAATAGAAAAGAATGTTTCTAATGAAAAGGATAGAGAGTTAGTTCATGGCTGTCAAAAAAAAGTTTGGCTTTGATCAAAAAAAAAAATTGGTCAAAAGTAAATCGCATAAGAACAGGCCATTCAAAATGCAACTCAATGTTGTTGAAATGGGGTGCGATTTCTAATCCAAATTGTGACTGTGGAAACGAACCAGAGACCGTGACACATATTGTAGAGGATTGTCAATTAACGAAGTTTAAAGGAGGGCTTCCAAATATTCATAATTTAGCGGATGAAGCAATATTATGGCTTACGAATCTGAAGGACATCTTTGAACTACCCAATACAAAACCATAAATCATAGCATTGTGGGATGCCAATAGGCAGCTACAACATAGACACAAACCAACAAATCCACGTCAGGATAACATCTGAAGTATATTTTATGCCGGACAGGTATATAAGAATACCAAGATATACATAACACAACACCAAGGTAACGGATCTCATGAAGGTGCAACAGTCATCCATAAAATTATATCAAGCATTATCGACTTGAGGAATATAAAACAATTCACCTCCAAGCTGTGACCATAATGATAGAATATATAGGAAGGGTTCTAATATTTTCTTCAGCGTCACAGTAATGAGCAAGAGCACTATAAACATTATTTTTAATTTTTGGGTACCAGACGACAGATGATTTCATTGACAAACACATATAATGGGTAGGAACCCTTATCTACTGGTCATCGGACTTAATCTCTGTGTAGCTAAAAGAATCAACCTTAACTTCTTAAAAGTTGAATTTTTGACTTTTCCGCCAATTACTCAACGATTGTATTGACATTAGGATCACAGGTGCTAATTAGTAAAAAAACTCCTACCTTTAGTAATAAACCTACCAACTGTTATAGTAGTAATTGTTGTCATAATTGTTTCCTTGAAAATTAACTGAAAGTTAACCTTAATCAGAGATTGAAAACCTACTCCTTAGAATCACCCTTCCAAATTTGCCTTCTAATAAAAGTGGTTTACTATGAATGAAATCAAATTCAAATAAAACTCCCGAATACTCCTTGGTCACCGGAAAGGTTTTACAAGCACTCCCGGACCAAGGCTTTGGATTTATAACTTATCTATCTATTTAATGAAATCTATTTAAGTGTGCTAAACTTTCCACCACAATAGAAGATTGCTACCATCATTCTAATCCCTAAATCTACAATCAAAAAGCGCTGTTATACCTCTGAAGCGTTCAACCAAGTGTGAAACTATAGATAATTTTTCAAAATCAAACAAAACCGACCTCCAGACTTTTTCCAACTTGTTATGTCATAGGCCAAATATGGTGACTTTAAAATCAATCCATCTATCGAATAGTGTGTGCTCCACGGAAGTGTACCGGACCTACTGTTAAACTTTCAATTTAGGGCAGGAATACCAACTACAAGAAAAACAACGACTGCCATATTCGTTGTCGACTCTGGCGTTTTAAAAGTTAAAAAGTTGAAAGTGGCACATGGGGATTCATTTGGACGACTTGGAAAAAGCACATTTGGATTAAACCCAAACAGTTGAGTGAAGTAACTGGTGAAATGTATTGGCCATAGGACTTAAAAGAATTAAAAAAATTCCAAGCTAAATTTTTAAGAGTCAAAATTGAATTGAACGCATATAATTAATTTTTTGTAAATATGATTACAAAACAAATAAAATTTATAAGAGAAAGTATGCATCATACATTCTTATAAAGTGACATTTATTTTGAGTATAAAATATGACACTTTATGTTTCAAAATTAGAAAAAAAAATTTATAGTTGTGATGTAACTATGAAAACAGCACCATACATGACCCAAGTTTGACAGTCGGTTCCGACCACAAAAATGTAATCGCGTCGCTGCAGTCGAAACGGACGTCTGCAGTCGGCATGCAGCGCTTTGCCATATAAAATCAATGCAACTACAAATAAATCACCAATATGTGGTTGATGCGCAAAACTGTTTCGGAATAGTGTTTGAACTTGTTTAAACGCAATACAGTAGATTTTTTTGCCACGATTTGTTACAATGGATGAGACGTCAATTCACTAGAAACTAAGCAGCAATCCAAAGGAGAACCTGCTCTGAGAAAAGCCAAAACAGTTCCATCGGCCGGAAAAGTTTTGGCATCAGTTTTTTTGGGATACCAAAGGCATCTTTTTCGTACCACGAATCCAGGAGTCCGACTCATCCGAAACCGCTAACATAACCGCAAAAAGGATTACATTTTTTTTTATCGGCTATAACTTACGATGGCGTATTCGTACAAGTAATTGTAAGTGATTGATCGTTTTGCGGGAGATTTTGCGCTCTACAATTTTAGTTCTTTCGATTGAAAAATAGGTTTTTCAGAATCAAGTTGATTTGCTTATTGGCGGAAGTTCACAAATCCAGAAGTGTTTAAAAAACACCTATTTTGTTCTGTTTTGACGCCCAACATTTTTAGTTCTATCCCGCAAATTAAATGGATCGAAATTTTTGAGTTATGGTTTCAAAAAAAAAAAATTTTTAAATTTTTCTTGCGACCTATTTCCGCGCCAAATACAACGCTAACGCGCTAAGATTGCGCGCTTTTTTTACGGCCAAAATTTTAATCCTATACCGAGAATTGCTCAGGTCGATAGTTTTTAAGATATGGCGTTGAAAATGACAAATTTTAAAAAATTTGGTTTTGCAGACATTTCCCGCGTGTAGAAGCGTCCAAATGCTACGACCTTTTGGTCATAATTACCGACCTCGAAAAATTAATATTTTTGGAGATATTGGAGAAAACAATGTCTCTAATTTTAAACAATGCATTTTTACGTGCAAAGTGGTGCTGAAGATTTGGGATCAAATGGCTGAATCCACCCATTCCTAGTTCGTTTTTTTTTAGACTTTCTTCAATCAAACTTTTTTAACTCTTTGAATCGATTTCCTCGTTTTCAACATCGGAATCATCGGCGGCGGTTTCAAAACTTCATCAGTTTCTTCAATCTGGGAGCAACTAGAACGCGTATCAAAATCTAACCCGTCTTTTTTGTCTCAAGAATATTCGCTTTTATGCTGCATTCTCCGTTACAATTGTGACGCATTCAAATTGATTCGAAAAAGCTTTGTTCGCGAAAAAATTGCAGAAAACGCGACTTTAGAAAAGTGGAGCAGTTTTTTGTCCATATCTCAAAAAGTATGAATCTAAAACATTTGCAGAATATGAACAAATCTGTTGCCCAAAAAAAACCAGACAATCTGTCCGTCGTTTTTTGCGCAGGAACGGATCGCGAAAGGAAAATAAAAAATTCTCGACCCTACAACTCGAAAATGTTGGTCCAATTAATTTCCAGAAGACAATCAAAAATTCAGGAGTTAAAAACTAAATAGGAAGGATGTCTTTCAGAGATTCCTAGACTCGTTTGCTCGAATTCCATTTATTTTTGAAAACTTATTTTCGAGGTTATATCTTAAAAATATCAATTTTTCGACTTTGGTCCAGAGGAATAAAATTGTTGCCCCCAAAATCCCTCGCACAATAATCACTTGAATCAGTTGTAGTGTAATTTAACCCTTTCCTCGAATATATGGGATCGAAACTCGAAAACTCAAATTTATATTCAGCAAGAACCCCTGCAAGCCGATTATCTTAAAAGGGTGAAACAATTAACGGAGCATACTATGCCACTCTACCTGTTAAGCTAAAAGACAAGATTCAAGAAAACGACCCGGATTAACAGAGAGAAAAATTTTGTTTCACCAGGATAATGCACCCTGACACAAATCGGTTATTGCTATGGCAAAATTAATGAGTTACGGTTTGAATTGGTACCTCATGCCCCTACTTGCCTGATTTAGTCCCCTCGGACTTTAGTTTACTTCCCAACTTGAAAACATTTCATGCAGGAAAGAAGTCAAATGAAGATGTGATTGCTGCCACAAATGAATATTTTCACTAATTGAACGAAAGGATGGAATAAGAGTACTTGAACATAGGTGGACTAAGTGCATTGTACTTGACGGGGATTACGTTGAACAATAAAATTGTTTTTAATGCGATCTCTTTTGTTTTCTTGACTAGGTCGGAGACTTTTTAATTTATCCTCGTAGATGTTGCATACTTGAACGAAATGTCAAACAAAACGTCAAACTGATTTTTAAAGACTTTAATCAATTTTAAGGTAGGGTAACAGGTACAGTTATTGGCCAGGTACTAGTTGTTGGCCAATTTGAATTTAATTTCAAATAATAAGATTCCTGTCGGTAAAACAGAAGTATGCAATTTACAGTAAAATCTGGCAACCTTGCTTTATGTTCTTACCGATTATGACACTTCTAGTTAGCGTCACAGAAATTTTATAGCAGGTGTAATTTTGTTCGTCCGAAGTTGCATCGGTTTATCCAGATACACTAAGAATTCCTTAAGAAACAGTGTTATTATGGTAAGTGGCTATGCTTTACTTTCCTAATGTATCATTTCAAAACTATGTTTTAAGGCATCTTATTGTATAATTTCACATTATTTTAAGTGTTTTTAATGCTAGTTTAGAATTTTTCGCGCCAATTTTGTGGTGGCCAGTATCTGGTACAATAATTTGCCCCCTATATAGTTATTGGCCGCCGTGGCCAACTACTAGTGTTAAGTGTAGAATAATATTTTAGGACATTTTATGTTTTTAGCATTTTTAACATCATTTTAAACATTTTATAGCGTTTTTAGGTATTCTTAAATGTTTAACCAGTAGTTGGCCGGTGGCCAGTAACTAGTTTTAGGGTGGCCAACTACTATACCTTTATGCTTTTTAAAGCTCTTTGCCTTTTTCTTTAATTCACAAGTTCATGAGTATATTTTTTAGATTCATAATGTCTAATTCAAGTAAAACTAAAACACATAGTCAAAAATACACGGAAGCTGATGTACAGAAAGCCCTTACAGCAATTAAAAAATGGAACGAGCCAGAGAAACAGTTTAGGACAAGTGAAAATTTTCACGATAAAACCACTCGTGGTCCAACTCCTATTCTTTCGTTGGACGAGGAAACTCGACTTAAAGACTGGATTTGTGCATGTCAGAAAAAAGGTTTTCCTGTGAGGATAGAAGATGTACAGCATTCAGTCAAAGGATTTTTGGATGCTAATCCCCGCAAGAATCCATTCATAGACAATATGCCTGGAAGGGTAAGGAGCTTTAAAGCCAGAAGCGATTACTGCGGCAAGTTCTAATATTTCCGAAAATGATATTCGGAAATGGTTTAGTGGAGTGGAACAATACTTAGATAAAAAAGGTTATAGTGACATTCTTAAAGATCCATCACGTATTTTTAATGGCGATGAAACGTGTTTTTATCAATGCCCGAAAATAAAGAATTGTTAGCTGTAAGGGGAAGCAAAAATGTTTACGAAATTGAACATCACTCGAAAGTTAATTTAACAGTTATGTTTACGTTTGCAGCCTCTGGCGATCTTACACCGCCCATGGTAATTTATCCTTATAAGAGATTGCCATCAGACATTGTAAAGTCGGTACTTGCTGGATGGGAATAGGTTGTAGCGACTCAGGGTGGATGAAAACGAAAATTTCTTTGAATATATAGGAAACGTATTTTATAAACATTTAGTTGCCAGAAAAAATCAAATTTCCAATAATATTGTTTGTTGATGGGCATAAAACTCATATGACCCTTCAAACTAGCGAATTATGTTCAAAGTTGCAAATAATATTAGTGGCTCTCTATCCAAACGCAACAAGGATAATGCAGCCCGCGGACGTTGCGGCGTTCAAACCCTTCAAAATTGGTTAGAAAAAAGCAGTTTTGAACTTCAGAAGGGAAAATCCAAATTCTGTGGTAACCAAGGAAAACTTTGCCTTAGTGATTGAACAGTGCCATAAGTTCGTTAACGTCAGTTTCTTTATAATCAATGGTTTTAAAGCAACTGGGTTATATGCAGGGAACCCGTCAGCAAAATAAAATGCCGGATGTGAAGATCTGAAATGAAGATTCCACAAGAGTTTTTATATAATATACTCCAGTTATTCAAAAATGAGTCCAGATGATGCAGATCTAATTTAATTGATACTTACTCAGATGATCTAACGCGTGATGAATATATTCCGTTTTTGCCGACAGGGAGAATAATGATCGATGCTGATATTATTGCTTCTTCATCTGATATCCCAGATACTCTAGAACAGTTAACCACAATCGAAATAGAAAATCTCGTAACGGACGAGTAATAATATATCATCGGGTAGGCTTTCTTCATACAACCGTTCAACTTCAATTTTAAGTTAACCCGCTATGTGTGGACAACGTTCTGTTATGAGTGATGGTTCAACTAGTCTTTTAAATCTTTTATTTTCTTTACTTCTTTATTCACATTTTTATATATTTTATATACTTTTTTGTTTTCTTACTACACCTATACTACTCTGCTCTCTCTATGCTCTTCTTCCTGTATACACCATTACTTGTAGCACTATACCTTTGCACACATGATGTGTTGTGTATGTGTCCCAGTGAGAGTGATGTGTGTGTGTGTGTGTGTGGTGTGAATTTAGTGTCGAACATGGTAGAATGCCTTGTCTCTCTCTTCTCTCTACACCACTAGGTCAGAT
>JALBCR010003092.1:0-86285 GCA_030710515.1 Abscondita cerata
TCGGTAGCCTGCGTTCAGTTGCGTAATTTGCATAAATACGTACTCTTAAAAGATTTGAAATGAATTTATTTTTTAACATTTTTTGTAGCTGGTGAATTATTTAATGTAAATTATTAAATGCTGAGAAATTTCAACCAACGCATTGAAATTGTCTTAGTTTTTTTTATTTTTGAGTTTAGGTGTGTATAGTCGGCTTTATGTTTTTCTTATAATTTCTTAGTGAAAATTTTGAAATAAATGTTATCTTTCAGTTCAAACAAAATTGTGTTATATACACAAAATTTGAGTTTTGAAAATGAATTTTGTTTTTCTTAATATTTTGTTTCCCATTATTCTGGGCTGAAATGGAAAATTAATGCAAATTTAAACTAAACTATAAAAATCTGTTACAACGCATTCTTTAAAGCGGGTGGTATTTAATTTGAATGTCTTACTAATTTGTTTTATATTGGACTTTATAAATATGTAATCGGTTTTATGTTTCCCTAATAGAATTTTTATTCAGAAAAGGTAAAGGTTTATAAATAATTGTCTTTTATTTCCTCAATGCTGAGAAGTTTAACAGTAACGCATTCTCGTCAAAAACGTGCTCTTGTCCAGTGTATTAAAAGAAATTTTTAAAATTCTAGTTAAAATTAATGTATAAGTAAGTTTCAGCAAAAAAGTTGGACTAATTCATCTTAAACAACTGTTATTAAATTTTAGTATAATATGGATTTATAATGTTTAACATTTTTATTTATATTACTATATGGGAATCTTGAGATTTCTCAAATTTGATTATTAAATTTAAATTTGTCTTAGACATTTTTATATTTTCTATTAATTTATGAAATAAAAATTTAAAATTCTTAGTATTTTTAGTACTTATAAAGAGTGTCAATTTTTTTTATATCAAAAATTCATAAAATCTGCAGGGAAATTCATTATTTTGTTTGTATTTATGAAAATGCTGAAAGATTTGGAAAGATGGTCGTTTAGCACTCTAATTTTTAATTTGAATTTTTAAAGTTTTTTAATCATTTTTTCAGCCAAATTTAAGAGTATATATATATTAGATTGGTAAAATCTTAAAAGTTTTGGTGGAAATACTTCAAATTTTCTTTAATTTTGTTTTTCAGTTAAGCTTTTAAAATCTTTTGATGGTATTTCTTGAATTTCTAAAAACTTAACTTTACATAGAAAAGTACCTACGCTAGACATACGATGATTACGTAACTTAACCGTTTTTATGGAATAATTTGTGAAAGTATTACAAAAAGTCGAAATACAGAATTTGTTTATTGGCAAATAATATAATTCTAAACATCAATAGTAATAAGATCTACTATATTTTTTAGAATTTCAATATTAAAACCCATTATATAGGCACATGCCGGCGCTTAATAAAATCTTATCTTCATCTGGCCTCACAGCAAATATAAAGCAAAACCTCCTCTCGCCTACAAAAAAAGTAGCAAGCACAAACAAATACTTTTATTAAAAGCAAAAAAAATCCCATAAAATATATTTTTTTTTTATAAAATTAAATTTAAATGTTCAATTAATCCGAATCCTCCATCTCTTCAAGATCCCAAACCTCTAAATTTCCAATCTCGTTATGAATATCAGCTAACCCGGTTAACTCCTCCAAAGATGCGCTGCTGTTGAATACTTTCAGCAAAAATCGAAACCGTTGGTCGCGTATATTCTGAATCACCGAATCGGAACAAGCAACGCATTGCTTGTACTTTTCAGTCGCTGGCATCACGTGAGTGTAAGTTGATAAAAATCCCCCGTATCGAATGCGGTACTATTCCCTGAAAGCGACTCTTGGGTCCAAAATTTTCGCCGAGTTCGTGACTAGTTGTTCGGTAATACGCCGGCGCCTTTGCCCTAATTATAATATAACAGTAAAAAGATGAAAAAGTTTTAGTCCATACACACCTTCTTGTGTTGCAGAATAGAGATTGTTAACTCGACCGTTAACGCCCCGCAATCAGAGAAATTCCTGGACGCGTAACCGTACATTGTTGATCCAAAGTCCTATAACTTAGAGACTAAAAATTCGGTTACTTATAAATAAAACCAGGAAAAATGTAAGTCTTACATTTCCTGGAGCAGTTAAATCATTACAAAGTAACAGCCCAAATTGTTACTGAATAGCTTTGAATCCTTCTGCGGAAGTTCCAGTGTTTGTTCCATTGAGAATCGGTTGATTTGAATCCGCCTGCCTCATTACTAAGTTACGTGTCGAATCTAAAGCTGCATTTATAACGATCTAGAAATTGACTATTGTTAAATCTAAACATAACCGCCATAAGACTCACCTTTTTATAGTAAGTACCGAGTACGGTAGGCAACCAACGACTTTCCTGAGAATCCATCAACAGAAATATTATGTCATGGTTTGAAATTAATTCAATCAATTTTTCGACGCTTTTGGTTTTCTGTGATAGTAAGCTTTCGCCGACAGGATGCCCAGGCATTGGTATCGATATATTAAACCCTTTGGCGTTCTTAAAGTGCAATGTTAAAATTTCTTCGCGTAATTAGTGAATATCGTACCACGCTTGGAAAAATCTTAACCACATTTTCTGCGGCCGCCACTGCTTTTTGACTTATTTTCTAAACAGTTTTCACGTAAGTGAAAAGGCTTTCTCTGACTGGATTCGAAAACGATACAATCGAGTTGTCTAAGAACGTTATGTCTCGACACCCCATCCCTGATAAATTCGTATTAGATTGAGTAACGCATATTAATAAGACTTTTAGCAGGCAACGAGCCACCGAGCAACCCAAAGTGCCGGTTCCTAATAATAAACATTTTGTACTTTTTTATTTTTTCCAAATCAATATTTGGGAGAAGCTGCCATTTGATTAGTTTTAAGTTTAAGTCGACTGATGTTTCAGAGCTAAACTAAAAATCTATAGTAAAAATAAAATCCCCGTTGGTTGTAATAGAAAATAAAATTACAGGAATGGGAATAAAGATAAGAAGTCTCATATTGATTAAAAGGGTTTATCATATAGAACCCTTTAGTAAATGCCATATACCCCCATTCATACAGGGCATTTTATTTCAAACAGTCCAAGAAGCAGAAGCAAGTGCATTTTTGATTTTGGAATAACAGAAAAGTGCAATTCCGATAGTCTGGCATACCTAGTAATACGACTATTTCGTAACCTTTATAAATCCCAGCTTTGATTCTAAATTATGGGAATGTTGTTTTTTCTGTTTGCGGAAATGTGAACAGAATACGGTACAGTGAACTTTTTAGTTCATTTGAAAAAACGTAAACAGCGATTTGAACATATAACTATGCAAACCAGGTACCCAAATGATTATATTATTTAAATGATGAGACTGTCTTCAGAATTTTGCGTCTTTGCAAAATTTTGTGTAAAATAATAAAATTTATAAACATCATATTTTAATGAAACCAGACAAAAATGTAAATATACTTCACTGTAAAATCAACGTAACGCAAACTAAATGATTTGTACTCCACAGGGAAGTCGGATCGCCGATGACGATCCATCCCTACTAAACAAGATATCACGAAAACCACAACATCCGGATTCATATTCATTTTCTACATTTTTATTTCCAAATAAAGTTGTTTATGAAATTTTACAAAAGCTTTTATTTTAAACTGTTTTTCGATCAGATAAGTAATACTGAGATATAACAATCACATGACACTAATTGTTGTAATATCTTCCACCAATATCATTACACAAATAAAGTTAAGGGAAAAATTGTTTGGAAATTCTAACTTTTCTATAGCTTTTGTTTGTAATTTTTTTTCTAAAACACCAATTTTTAAGAGCTGAGAATTTTTCAAATCGTCTTAACAGAAGGGTATGATATATTTTGTCCGACGTACTCTCTAGATAGCTTACATATAACGGTAGCAAGTAGATTCATTTAACTATTGTTGGACGACAGTAAAATGTTTACTTCGATTCTACAAATTATACATTTCGTTCTTTGACGTTGATTAATATCAGTGCGATGTAGAGTTCTACGGTAAACACTTTTTAATATGCAGGAGAGTTCTATGTCAGATTTACTTTTACTAGGTACATGTTTTCAAATACAATGTTAAAGTGATCTTCTCATTTGAATTTGAAAATATGTAGATTGATTACAACTTTTATACAACCAAATGCTCAACCTAAGAACGATGTAAGGCAAACTAAATGTTGAGCTTTCTTTTTCGAAACAAGACTTTTTCGGGAATTTGCTTTTATCATTCCGAAAATGTATACACGATATACTGTAAAATTGAAAATAATTTTAGAAATCTGCAGTTACTCAGATGCCGGCTATAGATTTTTCAACATTGCAAAAGCTAAACGCATTTTTAACGCAATTTGTCAAATTCCCGCCAACCGAATAAACCAGTAGTCGGTGAGAATTGCAGAATCATGAACGGCATCCACATACGCGTTTTTCGCCCTTTTGAGGCTCATCAGTGTAGGGTATATTGAACGCAGCTCTACAAAAATCACTGTAGGAAAAAATAGAACTCTTTAGAAAGGGAGAAGTTAGTCATAACTTTCACCAATAAATTCTGCAAATTTATTAAAATAAATAAGCATTATTAAATACATTTAAACATAATAACAAGTTATTTAAATAAAATAATTAATCATTGATTTCTGACCCTTATAATTACAGTTTGTTCTGAATTTTTACTTCATAGAATACTTTTTAGGAACTTATTTTTTTTACCATTGTATTATTCTATATGCTTTGGTTATTTAAAAATACCTACAGGTTAACCACACCAACAAATCTAAAATTTCATACATCATGTCAATTGGAAAATAACTGCTAATTACGTCGACATTTGCTCTAGATTTTTCATTTCCTTGCAAAAAATATGTATAGAATATGATGGTGATCCAAAATTAATGAAAAATGATCTTTGAAGTGTAGCTATAATTCAAAGATCTATAACTTTTGTCTTTACACTCAAAATATCTGCAAAAATAAAAAAACGACTTTTGGTTTTATTTTTATCTTCTACAAAAATTCTTTTCTCAAAGTGAAAACTTCGTATGTGCCAAACACGCTCTAATTTTTTGATTCAAAATATTTATTTTTCCTCTGTTTCATATTACATGAAAATGTAACCTTTTTCAATCAGAAAGATCCACGTCAAAGAGTTGCTTTTTAAAAAGCTCAATATGCTTTTATTCATTGAAACCTCTACTCTCTAGTGTTGTACAGAAAAAATATACATTACTATAAACAATTTTCTCAGAAAATGGGAAATATTTAGTTTTCTAAACATTAAAAAACGGTATTTAGTCTGGAAACTTCATAACTGCTGTTGATTTATTAAATTTTAATTACATCTTTGGAATAAAAATCTTATATAATGTTGATCCAATATCTTAGATTACCCCCAAGCTCCTAGGAGCCTCCACGAACGAAGTAACACCAGTGTTCATAAACAGATTTTATTCGGGTGAAATTGAACTTTCTATAAGCTAAGCCATTCGAAAATTTGCAAAATTAGGAATCCTATGTTTTTTATTCATGTTTTGCTACGTAATATGGGTCCGGAGTTATAAAAATGTAAAATTACAGTATTTCGTATTGACAATGTAAAATTGTTTGAAAAAAATTATTACACATTATGCGACAACGTTTTTCTTAAATAAACTTTTTTCTTTATCGATTACTAATTTAGAAATTATGCCCGTTTCAGTTTTCGATTATAAATTTTTTCGGAAAAGTTTTTCGCATATAACTTTTGAAAAGACGCGAGGTCAAAAAAAAAACTGAAACTGCAAAAAATTGTTTATTTCTTTATCCGCGTAAGATTATTTTTAAATTTTGAAAATCGATCCGAAAATAAGCAGAGTTGTGGTCAAATTACAGCTCAATTTGTTTGGAATTTGTGTTGGCTATTTTAAAATTTTTTAACCTCCAAAATGCCCTCCTATACAACAAATCTAAATCAGAAAATTCAGACACATCTTTCGTAAACTCGAAACTGTTTTCCGAAACAAAAATATCTCGAGCCGTTTTAATGCGAGACGAATTTGAAAAAGGTCAATTTTTCGCATCGAATCTGTTCCTAACTGACGTGAATAGCGAACCGAGGTGATAAGAAAAATTAATGCTTTAAATTGTACGATTCAATTTAAATACTTTTTATAATATTTTGAAACGCATTTATCGAAGCTTACTGGAGATTTTTAATCACTAATCCATTCGTTTTTGCCTGTTTAATGGCATTTCTTACATCATTAGATTCGTGGATTTTTCGAAATCTGTAGGATCATCATTGTCTAAATCTCTAATATTTTGTTCACTCTGTATTGATTCTTTATCCACAATTTCATCTGAATCATTACTTCCTTCTTCAACTTCTTAACATTGGATCATATTTCAGAACCATGACAATTTGAATATAAATGTGCAATTCAAACCATGTTTTCCATTGTACATTTTAGACTAGTACATACAGTTGCACAGCTGTATCAAATAGTTTTCTTGAAATTAATTTTTATCAGTAAATTTGGGCGTATGTTACATTGATGCCCTTCAACCCCAATTTATTGCTGTCAGTTTATTACCCAGAAAAAGTTTGAAGTCCTGTAACAACGTTGTTCTGCCGCGGATTCAGTTGGTGGAGATTTAAAATGTGATTTTATTCATGCTAATTGATAGTTCTGAAATCTTAATAGATTTAGTGTTATATTTGCATTTTTACATGTATAAATTTATTTGATTAATTGCAATCAATTGTTTAGGATATTTTCTTAGTCTGCATCTTTTTCATTAAAATATTGGCCAAATTTGACAAATTTTTATCGTCTGATAATGAATTTACTATGCTTTTCTTTTCATTTCCCCGACAAATACAGGTATGTATCGTAACCAGAAAACAAATGCAGAAATGCAACTTGGCATTTTTAAAATTTGATATTTGAAACTGTTATAGATGAAACCTAGATCTTCTATATTCCTCCGAAAAGCGACTTAAAAAATAAATGTCATAATTATTTTAATGTAATTGATTTAAAAGTACCAATCTATTCTTGATTTAGCTATGACAATTTTACTGTGTTAGTATATCTGGCAATTTCTATCAAGGTCTTAATTATGTCGTCAGCATCTGTAACAAATTCTTGCTTGTTTACTAAAAATCGTATTATGACTGTAATCTTTCCATTAATATTTTTATTATTTTATCTTTGGTTCTCTCATTAGATAAACATTTTTCTTGTAAAAATGGCATTTTTGTATGGTTTTGATAATATTGTAATATTTTCTGATGTTTTCTGCGACTGCGTTATCTCCTTTTAGTTGGTGAAGTAGTTGCTGGTACTATTCATCGCCAATGAGTGATTTTTCCATTAAACTTACGAAGTACGCATCATAAACGAAGTAGATGTCTTCTTCGTAAATAGTAAAATATTTATTCATGATCTCTTCGACTGTTTTCACTTTTATGCGAAATTAGTTTATGCAGTAAAAGACACCGAGAGTATGATACCGTTGAATGCGTTGTTCATTCGTACTCATAAATAAATCGTAAAGTAGAGATTTTCTGTGCCATTTTCTGTAAAAGTAGAGTGTTGTCGAGGATTGCATCGTATTGTTAATAGCTTTCCCTTATCTTCTTTACTGTCTATAAATCATTTTACTATTTAATAATTTTTTTTAAACTAAACATTAATCCCTACAAGTTTTCTCAAAATGTGTTAGAAAACTATTAAGTTTTTGAACTTATCTGGTTATTTAGTGTTTTGTAATTTCTTAGTTTATCAATCTTTCAATTTCAATCTAACGTTTTTAAATAATTAAAGATAAATTTAAATAAATAGCGCCAAATTGTAGATGATAATAAAAAATTCCAGAATTATGAGTAAATTTTTTCCATAGTCAATTATATTTTTATGCATAACATCAGAAAGTAGAGACACAGAATAATAAATATATTCCCGGCATTCATCCGGAAATTTCACTGAGCTATAATTTTTGGTCTTTATGTAGCGGTCGCGCTGTAACCACGCGCAGCCAGGAGTAGAGTAAAAATAAATTCGTCGATTTCCGATTGTGCGGTATATCGCGCAAGCCACTGCTAAGAAATAGTAAGCTTTCATAACCGCTCCGCTCAAGTCATGAATAATATTCTTGCGCGTGGGGGATTGCTGATTCAGTAGGATCAACGACTAGACGTTCCGAAGTAAGTGAAATTACTCCGCAACGAAGGCTATTATTCTGTGGTGAGGTTATTGTGTACAACGCTAAAATTACATTAATTATAATGTGTAACTAGGTTTTGTTTTGGTTTTCAATGTTTAAAGTTTTAGTTAGTTACGAAAAAGAAAATAAATAAAATGATCTATGTCATATAATTGAGGTGTATTAATGAAAAATAAAAGTTCTTAATTGTCCATCCATTAAATAAATAAAAAATAAAAAGTTATGGGCCCAGCAATATATATATATATATATATATATATATATATATATATATATATATAAAAATTTAAGCGATGGAAGAATTAAGAAAAGAGAAGTATCCATAACATCGAAGAGTTAAAAATTAACAATTATCAAAGTTGGAAATTTAGGATGGAAATGGTATTAGCTGAAAAGGAGTAACGCAATACATAAAGAGGAAATAAAAAATACAGGAATCAGCTACTTCACGAGAAGAAAAAGCAAAGATTATTATGCATGACAATAAAGCAAAAGAAATCACTCATTAGTACAATGCGTATCTGATGAATATTTGGAAAATTTACGAGATAAAGAAAACTGCGTATCAAATATGAGAAAGTGTTAGAAGAAGATAATGAAAAGAGCGGGTTTACCAGGCTAATTATTCCTTAAACGAAAACTCCTATCGATGAAGTTGAAAGCCCCGAATCGGTGCAAAAAATTTATAATGCAATTTGAATAGGTATTAAGGCAATTAAAACAACTGGAGCTAATATAGATCAGAAAAAGATTTAATATACAACTTATTATTGGCATTCCCAAGATCTTATAACACGGTCGTTACAATAATGAAAAATCTATCACCAGGTTATTTAAATTGAGAAATATAAAATAAATTGTAGTAGGAAGTAGGAGGTGAATGTAAAATTAAAAATGCATTATATTTAAACTAAGAAAAAATTTGATGTCTGTAAGAAATTAAATATCAGGAATAGAATTAGATTCAACAATGCTTTTCTCCAAATTAATTAGAAACAATAATTATAGGCATAGGAACCAGAAACAATCTATATGAGATAATTTTTTAAATAAATAAGCACCAATGTAAAAGCTGGGTATTAAAAAAATATAAATTGATTTCTATACAGGGTGCCCATAATCTATCTCATAACATGGGTAACTTTCTTAATATGCAAAATAGGTAATCGGTTAAATTAGGAAAGTTGGGCAGAATTACAAGCAAAATGTTAAACTTTTTCAAATTTGACATATGTCTTCAACTTTTGAAATTTTGTGAAAAAACTGAAAACAGTCGATTTTTTAATGTTGTCCTGTTCCACTACTACTTACTTTAGAACTGAACTAAAAATGACATCTTATACATATTTTTACGTAGAATTCGATAAAATTACTCAAAATGTCATAACCCTCTTGATTTTCGAGATATAACACAAACTTACATTTTTTAAATGACAATCATAGTTGGCTGTGATCTTATTAAATAGCTTTTGTTTTGCGATTTCATTGATATAAGGTTCGATATACTTTACTCTTGTATTTCTATTTAAATGCCCAAAATTGTGTTGTTGATACCATTAAGGAACAAAATGATTTACAAGTTAGTTAAACTTGAAACAAAAATTTATATTGACAATATAATACCACAAGTAGGTACTATTAATGGTTTGTAATTATGTTCTATTTCAATAATGTACAAAAGACATAAAAGTTCATATTAAATGTTCGAAATGGCCCCGTTAACCAATATGCACATTTGACATCTTCTAACCATCTCTCTATGCACTTTTTCCAAACTGCGAGGACGAATTCTTCTAATAATCAACCTAATTCTATCTTTTAATTCTTCTACATTATTGGGTTTTTCTTTGTACACCCTGTCTTTAACGGTTCCCCACAAGAAAAAATCGAGAGGTGTGATATCAGGTGTTCTTGCCGGCCAATTAATAGGACCTGAATTACCGATCCAGCTCGGAAAACGTTCGGAAAGATATTCAGAAACAGCTCTAAAATTATGAGCAGGAGCACCATCATGTTGGAAATGAGTAAGATTTTGTACCACATTTAATGGCAGTTCATCTAACATGTCTTCAAGTCATTTTGAAGAAATTCTAAATATCGCCTTCCATTTAAATGGTAATTGTAAAAGAACGGACCAATTATTCTGCTACCGAGGATGCCACACCACACATTTATTGAAAAAATATGTTGATCTCGTCTCTCAACAGTAACATGAGGGTTGTTCTCAGACCAATAGTTATTATTATGTCTATTAAATACACCGTTATTGGTAAATTTTGCCTCGTCAGTAAATAAAATTCTGCGCGAGAAATATGGATCGTTGTCAGTTTCTCTTAAAACCATCGAGCGTAATTTAATCTTCTCTCTGAGTCGGCTGGATACAAGGTGTTGCCGATATGAAATTTATACGGCTTGAATCGATTTTGTTTTAAAATTAAACGAGCTTTTTCTGTAGAAGTACCACACTCACTTGCAATTTCACGGGTAGATGTTTTGGTTTATAATTTACATATGCCAAAACTCTTTCTTCGTCTTCTTGATTAAACTTTTGCTTAGCTTTTGGTTTCATAAATGATCCGTATAGTTTTAAATTATTTTCCAGTTTGGAAAAAAGTCTTTTATCTGGTTGTCTTCTTTCCATATATCTTTGCAAATACATTTCACTGGCTTCATTACTATTTCTGTTGCTAGCATAATAACAAAAAGCATGTCGTTTCTCTCTTCATTTGAATACATTGTTTATTTTGAGAATTTTATGTTTTAAAATAAATCACCGTGAATAATACAACTTACTTATGTAAATCAAATTATTTAGTTGACGACACAGGCTTTTGTTTCAACAGGTTTTGTTTGAAGCATTTGTTTCCATAGCCTGCCTGTGTATTATTTTGCAGCTTAATTGTATCAATAAACTACTTTTAGCATTTACAAAAAAATGTAAGAGTAAAGTATATCGAACCTTATATCAATGAAATCGCAAAAACAAAAGCTATTTAATAAGATCACAGCCAACTATGATTGCCATTTAAAAAATGTAAGTTTGTGTTATATCTCGAAAATCAAGAGGGTTATGACATTTTGAGTAATTTTATCGAATTCTACGTAAAATATGTATAAGATGTCATTTTTAGTTCAGTTCTAAAGTAAGTAGTAGTGGAACAGGACAACATTAAAAAAATCGACTGTTTTCAGTTTTTCACAAAATTTCAAAAAGTTGAAGACATATGTCAAATTTGAAAAAAGTTTAACATTTTGCTTGTAATTCTGCCCAACTTTCCTAATTTAACCGATTACCTATTTTGCATATTAAGAAAGTTACCCATGTTATGAGATAGATTATGGGCACCCTGTATATGGCACAAAATATTTGCACATTTAAATTTTCGAGTTTAAAAATTAATAAATAATAGAATGGTTGAAGGCATAGAAAATGTTAAAAATATCAAAATTGAATTTTATGAACCTTGCACAGCAGGAAAATGTCTAAACAACCATTTGGTGTTAGAACTAAAAGTAAAGGTTATTACAAAATTATACATAGCGATATTTGTGGACCAATTACTCCTATTGCTCATGATGGAAGTAGATATTTTTTAACGTTTACAGATGATTTCTCAAATTTCACGGTAGTTTATTTATTAAAACATAAAAATGAAACTTTTGAAAATTTCGAGAATTTTTTTATGACAAAAGCAATATTTGGGTGTCAAGTGTCAAAGTTTAGATGTGATAATGGGGGTGAGATTATGTCTGAGAGGTTCAAAATTTTTGTAGAGTAAGTGGAATAATTTTGGTTATACGATTCCATATACGCCTCAACAGAATGGTAAGACTGAAGAGAAAAACCGAACTTTGATTGAACAGGCAGGGACAATTATTCATGAATCAGGAGCTCCAAAGTATTTATGGGGAGAAGCAATATTAAATATAAATTATGTCATTAATAGAAGTCCAACAGAAAATTTGGATAATATCGTTCCAACAGAGGTTTGGTACAATAAAGACCAAATGTAAGTAATTTCAAAATTTTGGGTGTAACGGCGTATAATCATATAAAAGATGAGAAAAGAGATAAGTTTGATGCAAAGTAGAAACATGTGTGATGATAGGGTATACAAATATTGAATTATAGATTATAGGATTTAGAAAAGAGAAAAGTAGTGGTATCAAGGAATGTTAAAGTTTAATGTCACTGATTTTGGTATAACAAAGTAAAAGTACAATGAGAGATTGAGGAGGTAGAACTCCCAATAACAGCATAAATGTAGACAAATCAGAAATTTCTCTTGAGAATAAAAATAATAATAATTTAAATAAGAGATGAAATGAGCGATAACAATAATAACAAAGTTGAAAGCAACTGTAGAGAAATTAAACGCAACATAAAACTACCAAGTAGATATAATTACTATGAACTTCCCATGGCATTTGATGCTGTAGGGTATGTAGATGAAGTACCACAGTTTTCAACGATTTAGCTAATAGGAAGGGTAGAGAAATGTGAGAAAATGCTATGGATAGGGAATTAAAATCTATACAAGAACACAACACATCGGAAATAGTAAAGAAACCTAAAATTCACAAATTTTAGACACTAGATGGGTTTATAGTTTCAAGGAGTTTGAAGAAAATTTGATTTATAATTATAAAGCTAGATTAGTAATTAGGGTTTTACTCAAGATAAAGAATCAGATTATATGAATATTTATTCACCAGTAGCTAGATTGACAACTATGAGAATATTGTTAAGCATTAGTAATCAATTTGCATATCATATTATAGAAATAGACGTGAGTACAGCTTTTTGAATGCAAAAATAGATGATCTAATTTATATTTATCCTCCCGAAAGATTAAAAATTAATACTTACAAAGTTTTAAAATTAAACAAATCGCTATACGGACTAAGGCAGTCATCAAAGTATTGGAATAATGAAATAAATAGTTGTCTTATAGGGTTAGGATTTGTTAGATCTAAAAATGATTATTGTTTGTACACGTTAAATGATAAAAAATCCAATCTACCTTTTACTATACGTAGATGACATTCTGATTGCTGGGAAGATTTGCAAAAGATAAAGATAATTATAAGTAAATTAAATGAAAGATTTAAAATAAAGGATAAAGACAATCTGAAACATTTTCTAGGCTTTGAAATCGAATATAATAGGGAAATTGGTATTTTTAAAATTTGTCAATCAAAATATATTGAAAAAGTTTTAAATAAATTTAAAATGCAAAATTGTGAAGGTGTTAATATACCTATTGATCCAAAATTAAAAATTTATAATACCGATAAAGATGTTATACCTTTTAGGCAACTAGTTGGTTGTCTCATGTATATAATGTTGGGAACACGACCAGATATTTGTTTTGCGTTGAATGTTTTAGTCGTTTTCAAGATAAAGCAACAGATCAAATCTGGTTATATTTAAAACAAATTTTTAGATATTTAAGCAAGACAAGTAATGTAGGTTTAGAATTTAAGAGATCAGTAAACATAAATATTTCGTGTTATGTTGATTCAAACTGGGAAATGATGTTAATGATCGAAAATCTGTTACTGGATTTTTTATTAAAATATATGAAAACACTGTTCATTGGATAACTAAGAAACAGAATTGTGTCACACTGTCCACAACAGAAGCAGAGTTGGTGGCTTTATGTACCTCAGTTAGTGAAGGTATTTGGATTCAAAAGATATTACTAGATTTCGAGTTAGATGTGAAATCAATTGCATACTACGAGGATAATCAGGGTTGCATATCTTCAATAAAAATCGGGAAACAACCGTAGAGCGAACGATTTAGACTTAAAATATTATGTTGTATGTGAGCAGTTGGAAAGAAGCATATTGAACTGATATATATATATTGAAACTCTTGAGCAGCAAGCTGATATATTGACTAAAGGGCTTCAAAATGCGTATTTTACAAAATTTAAATCTTGTATTGGTTTAAAGGATTTTAGCGAAGGGGTGTTGTGTACAAAGCTAAAATTACATTAATTGTAGTGTGTAACTAGGTTTTTGTTTTTGGTTTCCATGTTTTAAGTTTTTAGTTAGTTACGACCCCAAAATAAATAAATGATTGTAGATAAGCGTAATTGAAAGTGTATTAATGAAAAATAAAAGTTCTTAATTGTCCATCCATTAAATAAATAAAAAAATAAAAGAGGTTTCAACGAACAAAATCGTACCAAGCTATTTTTAAAAAGCACCTTTTTACGTGATATTTTTCGATTAAAAAGGTTACTTTTTAGGAAATCGCGACAAACTGCTTTTCACGCTTAAAAGCCCCTGCCTTTTCCCGATCTCAAATCGCTCGTAATTCGATTTTCTCTCATTTTTTATATTTTCCCCATTTGTAATGGATGCCATCCAGTCCTAATTTTTTAAATTTTTACCATTTTAAAGAATTCGACACTAGTCTATTACGTCGCTTATGCAAAATGTGTCAAAAAATTCCTTCAAAGTGATCTTTGAAGTGAAAAATTAGAAAAACTGAAAATAGACTAGGGCGTATACGTCACTCCGCAGTATAAATGATTAATAATTTCTTTTTTTAAAATGAAGGGGACTACCTTCTAACTTTGCTCTTCCTTATGAAAAAATGTATACAGTGTGTTCAGTTTAAAATGAATTACATGGGGATATCGGAAACCGTTGGATACAGAATGTCGGTTAAATGTCTGTCTAGTCTAGTTTAAATTGGAATATAGGAAATAATATGAATTCCATTTCGTAAAGCTACGCTAATTTGAGTTAAATTTCGTATCATTATCAGGGCCTTCTAGGACTAACTATTATTATTACAATTTTCTTGTATTTTTGTACATATGATTGTTATAGATGCTTGAAAAGCATTTTTTACGAAGATTCGAAAAATACAAAATCCAATATGGCGTCCATAAGAAAAATAGAATTTAATTATGGCTGCGCGCGGAGAGTGAGGCGGAAACATTCTGAAATTCGATCAACGTAGCTCTTATAATAAGTGAAGGTTTTTCTAAAACACCGATTTTTGGTTTTTCACCCTGTATTTAAATGCTCAAGCGGCTTTTTATTAAAGTAAACCAGACTATTTATAGGCATACAAGTACGCAACTTTTGTTTCATTTAACCGACATTGTATATCTAACGGTTTCCGATATCCCCATGATTCATATTAAACTGGACACTGTACTATAGAATGACGATGGAACAACAAAACTCCCTAAAAGTGATTTGAAGTAAAAATCAGAACAAACTGTAATTAGACTATAAACTCCTGGCGAAATCAATGATTAATTTTTTTATTTAAATAAACTGCTTTCTTATTTTTTTTTTTCAAATGATGCTTAAATACTGTAATAACAATTATTGATACACCGGTCCTGTTAAAATCAAAAATTAAATTACCCACAGGAATAAATGATTATTTTATTTAAATGGGTTAGGATTTTGCTGTCTTATGCAAAAATGAATGCAAAATACAACAAGATAATTAACATATGCTCAAACTCAAATTAAAAGAAAAATAGTAGTTTTTCTTCAAGCGACAATAAAACGTCATATTATTGAACTACTGGCAGACGCTAAAACTCTTTTTACTGTCTAGACATTAAAAACAAAACAGTTATTTTGTTTCACAACTATTTAGAGGTTGGTACCTCGGTTATGTCATATTATGAATGTACAGTAAAGTACCAACTTGATTCGTCGAGAATAAAAGTCACTATAAGACTCGAAAATCTCGAAAATTTGAAAATAATACATGGAAACTAGCAATAAACAGCTTGAGAGAAAAAATAATATATTTCACTTGGAGTTAAAAAATATAATTGTTTAAACTAAATTTGCTGTCTCGGCTAACACCTCGCCAGTAAACTTTTAAGCTCAACAATTATATTATTTAACTCTAGTAAAGTAATCTACTATTATTTTACTAGGAGTTAAACAATATAATTGTTGAGCTTAAAGATCAAGCCAACCAATTACATTTTTAACTCCAAATAAAATATACTATTTTTTCTTCAAGCATTTATTCACTGGTTTTCATGTGTTATTTTCCAATTCTCAAGATTCTTGAGTGTTATAGTGACGATTTATTCTCAACGAATCAGGTTGGTACTTTACTGTTATATTCATAATATGACAGAGCTCAGGTACCAACCTCTAAATAGTTGTGAAAACAAAAGAACTGTTTGCATTTAATGTTTCGACAGTAAAGCACTTTTTAGCGTCTGCCAGTAGTTAAATAATATGCTGTCTTAATGTTACTTGAAGAAAATAGTAGCATATTTTACTAGGAGTTAAACAATATAATTGTTGAGCTTAAAAGTTTGTTGGCGAGGCGTCAGCCGAGACAACAAATTAAACAAAACAATTACATTTTAACTCAAGTGAAATATACTATTTTCTTCAAGCGTTTATTGCTAGTTTTCATGTGTTATTTTCAAATTTTCAAGATTCTTGAGTGTTATAGTGACGTTTTATTCTCAACGAATCAGGTTGGTACTTTACTGTTATATTCATAATATGACATAACCGAGGTACCAACCTCTAAATAGATTGTGAAAACAAAAGAACTGTTGCATTTAATGTTTAGACAGTAAGCCTTTTTAGCGTCTGCCAGTAGTTCAATAATATGCCGTCTTAATGTAGCAGAAGAAGATAGTAGATTATTTTACTAGGAGTTAAACAATATAATTTTTTAACTCCAAGTGAAACTATATTATTTTTTTCTTCGAGTGTTTATTGCTAGTTTTCATGTGTTATTTTCAAATTTTCGAGATTCTCAAAGTGTTATAGTGACTTTTATTCTCGAAGAATCAAGTTGGTACTTTACTGTTACATTCATAATATGACATAACCAGTACCAACCTCTAAATAGTTAAATGAAACAAAATAACTGTTTGCTTTTAATGTCTAGACAGTAAAAAGAGTTTTTAGCGTCTGCCAGTAGTTCAATAATATGACGATTTATTGTCAGCTTAAAGAAAATAGTAGCTTATTTTACTAGGAGTTAAACAATATAATTGTTGAGCTTAAAAGTTTGCTGGCGAGGCGTTAGCCGAGACAGCAAATTAAGCAGAAACAATTATATTTTTTAACTCAAGTGAAATATATTATTTTTTCTTCAAGCGTTTATTACTAGTTTTCATGTGTTATTTTCAAATTTTCAAGATTCTCGAGTATTATAGTGACGTTTTATTCTCGACGAATCAAGTTGGTACTTTACAGTTACATTCATAATATGACATAACCGAGGTACCAACCTCTAAATAGTTGTGGAAACAAAAGAACTGTTTTGCTTTTAATGTCTAGACAGTAAAAAGTTTTTAGCGTCTGCCAGTAGTTCAATAATATGACGTTTTAATGTCGCTTGAAGAAAATAGTAGATTATTTTACTAGGAGTTAAACAATATATTCGTTGAGCTTAAAGTTTGCTGGCGAGGCGTCAGCCGAGACTAGGAAAACAATTATATTTTTTAACTCAAGTGAAATATATTATTTTTCTTCAAGCGTTTATTGCTAGTTTTCATGTGTTATTTTCAAATTTTCGAGATTCTCGAGTGTTATAGTGACGTTTTATTCTCGAACGAATCAAGTTGGTACTTTACTGTTACATTCATAATATGACATAACCGAGGTACCAACCTCTAAATAGTTGTGGAAACAAAATAACTGTTTTGCTTTTAATGTCTAGACAGTAAAAAGAGTTTTAGCGTCTGCCAGTAGTTCAATAATATGACGTTTTATTGTCGCTTGAAGAAAATAGTAGATTATTTTACTAGGAGTTAAACAATATAATTGTTGAGCTTAAAAGTTTGCTGGCGAGGTGTTAGCCGAGACAGCAAATTAAGCGAAACAATTATATTTTAACTCAAGTGAAAATATATTATTTTCTTCAAGCGTTTATTGCTAGTTTTCATGTGTTATTTTCAAATTTTCGAGATTCTCGAGTCTTATAGTGACTTTTTATTCTCGACGAATCAAGTTGGTACTTTACTGTTACATTCATAATATGACATAACCGAGGTACCAACCTCTAAATAGTTGTGGAAACAAAATAACTGTTTTGCTTTTAATGTCTAGACAGTAAAAAGTTTTTAGCGTCTGCCAGTAGTTCAATAATATGACGTTTTATTGTCGCTTGAAGAAAATAGTAGATTATTTTACTAGGAGTTAAATAATATAATCGTTGAGCTTAAAAGTTTGCTGGCGAGGCGTCAGCCGAGACAGCAAATTAAGCAAAACAATTATATTTTAATTCAAGTAAAATATATTATTTTTCTTCAAGCGTTTATTGCTAGTTTTCATGTGTTATTTTCAAATTTTCGAGATTTTCGAGTGTTATAGTGACGTTTTATTCTGGACGAATTAAGTTGGTACTTTACTGTTACATTAATAATATGACATAACCGAGGTACCAACCTCTAAATAGTTGTGAAAACAAAAGAACTGTTTTGCTTTTAATGTTTAGACAGTAAAAGCGTTTTTAGCATCTGCCAGTAGTTCAATAATATGCCTTTTATTGTCGCTTGAAGAAAAAATATATTATTTACCATTTAGGATCAATAAATTTTTCATGTTAGAGAAACGTGGACCAAATTTTCCCCTCTCGTTCTTCTCCCAACCAATCCAAATGGTTTCGCCATTCATGATCTCATCAAAAATTAACTTTAGTGCAAAGTCACGGAGAATATGCAGCTTTACAACAAGACAATTCTCCACATTCCCGATTTAAACGAAAAGCAAGAATATTTACGTTTTTGCCTTGTAAAAACGGACTGAAAGTGGTTAATTACTATCGTAAAATGCAACAACAGCAGTGTACTTACCAGTTGTATGATAGAAATGCAATGTAATTACGTACAGGCCATCCTGGGTGATCTGGGGAAGCTGAAGGATCAGAAAATGCAAAATAATACTCCTCAAAATTTGTACTGGCGTCAAAGTCTTTTATAGCAGTTAGTGTTTGTACTTCAAGTTATTTTTACTGCTGTTTACAATAAAAAAATGGCTTTTGATTAGCTTTCAACAAAGTATAGCCTTTAAATAAAGCTTGAATCTAAAAATTTAAGTATAAGAATTGTTGTACTTTACCAAATACCTATTACTTTTCTCCAGTAAAAGATTCATAAAGTGAAACCTTCTTAATCAAATAAACACTCAGCTTTGTAGGTGCAAGAAAACAAAACCAATAATAATAATGATATTTTTTAAATCCTGAAATCTTTGGTTCCATGAATTAATAGATAAAATGTATTTTAACTTAACTGCAAAGACAATATAAGAAAAGTATTCAGCAAAGAAGGGTCTTCCAATCCTTCCCGTTACGAAAACATTCCCAAATTTTAACACCCTCCTTTTGTATTAACAGGTTTTGTCACACTCTTTAAATTGTTCAATTGTATTTTTATTCATAAGAACCCCTTGTACTGGTAAAGAAGATTCTGATTAGTTCTATTCCTGTAAAGAATAGAG
Source organism: Abscondita cerata (assembly GCA_030710515.1). Taxonomy (NCBI): domain Eukaryota; kingdom Metazoa; phylum Arthropoda; class Insecta; order Coleoptera; family Lampyridae; genus Abscondita; species Abscondita cerata. The sequence continues at coordinate 19,685 of JALBCR010003092.1, forward strand.
TTTTGAAGTTGTGCCCATACAATTCGAAGACTTACACATTAAAAGACATGCTATCGACTTCAAACAACGAAGCAGCACAATTATTTGTTAAATTCGTGTAATAGCCCCAAATTTGTCTGGTCGTTTCGTTTAATTTATCCACATCAATTTAATTTCGGTTAATTTGTGCCAAAAACTCGGGTTCACTGATGAATTAAATGGAAAGTATTCTAAGAGTTTTCTTCGGTTTTACTCATCTTTATCGATTATTGTGGGAAAAAGTCTAAAGAAAATCAGTCTGGAAAATAAATGTTTATTTATTTATAACCTTTTAGAAAGTTCAGTGACATTTATTTACAGTGTTGTCACGCTTATGTTTTACACTAGCATTACAAGTAATCGATTCTTATCTGCTGTAATACAAATTAATTCGTTTTTATAATTTTCTAACTAAAATTATCGATATAACGATTATTAATTTTGATTTAAACTCTTATTCTTCTCTAAAGATTGTAGATAATTATTTGTATAGTTGAGGTCTATGAAAATGATCAGTTTGCGTTGTAATCCGACCTAACCTAAACACAAAGCCTGAAGGTGTTTGGTCTACCATTATAATAGCTTTTATGATCTTTTTTGTAAGTCTACGTAAAACTCTTAATAACTGTTTATTTCAGTTAAATGTTTTTAACGTTCAATAACAACACTTATTGGAATATTATACTAAGGTAAATAATCTGTTAATTACGACAAATTTAGATATGAACAAATTATTCGTTTAGAAAAATACATTTAGTCGTAATATATACAATCAAGAATATAATACATATATGATAGTAATAGGTATATGTAAAATTTTGCTGTCTTAGATGTGTAATGTCCATTACTATTAATGCATACTATTTACAAGATTTTGTAAATTTATAAATTTTGGAATAATCTCCCGATGTCGTGACGTGCTCGCGTTAGTCCTTGTAAGTTTCTGTCTCTTAATCCATTGAAACTAACGTCCTTCCAACTTTTCACAATAGTAACCTACAGATTTTCAATTGGATTAAGTCGAGCGATTTAACTGTCCATGGTCGCAATTGAATTTCAGGGTGTTGATCAAACCATTCGTCTACAATTCGAGCAGCGGCGGCGTTATACTGCAGTAGTTATCTTGCACCAAAAAATAATATGTTTTACATTACTGCTTTAAGAAAATATTGCCCCATTACGGTCGGTAACAAAACATCCTGTTACACACGCACGTATTTGCTTGAATTAAACCTAAGAGGAATAATTCGTGAAATTTTCTCTGGACAATTTTGAAACATTCAACCTCAAAATTCTGCATTGGACGGGGTTTTGCGATATCAAAATGATTTTTCATCAGTAAATATAATATTTGACTAGTCCCAGTCAATATTTTGTTGGCAAAGTGGTAATCGTGCAGCGGCATGTTCAGGAATTTTTTAGCCGGTCACCGATTCATGCATGTCACTCTCATGAAGCCGATATCAAATGGTTCTTAAACTTCACCCCATCTTAAAATTTTTATTATCTGAACTAACGAAACAACTCTCAGTTCATTCGCACTTTGGCGAATCGCATCATCTTCAGTCTCACTGATTACACGAGCCCTTCCAGGACGAACAGTCCGTAACTCTCCTACTTCACTGTCTCTCGAGTATAATAAATAATAAATAAAGAAAAAAAGTTTTCTTTAAAATAATACAAAAGAGCCATTTCCATGCACTCCTTGTAGGAACCATACACCGAACTTCTGCTCCTTCTGCATCACCCTTCAAGAGTCCTTGCAAAGGTAAGATGTATATTAGAATGAACATCAATAAATGTCCTTCTATTTATCAGAGTAATGCTCTCCTCATATTTGACAATTAGGTTCACGATTACCGAAGCTATTTTTCTTCAATATCGCTAACATCTAAATCCACATCATTATAAAAGTGACGGTTACATCAAGGGTCAGAACTTTTAGCTAGATTTCGGTATTTTCTTCTTTTGCCTTTGGTAACAATTTTTCTTCAATTCATTTTCGTTGTATTGCTGATGCTTTCCACTTGATATATCTGCTGGAAATATTTTGCGTTTTCGTTTGGGTATTTTCGTCTTAGTATTGAGGTCCGGAAATACCAGATATTTTTATAGTGTAGCAATCTGGAGCCCATATTTTTCTTTGCTTTTATAATAATTCTTGTTTATCGTCTCAATGGTTCTCCATTCAAAGCTCCCTTTTCTTCAGTTTCTAGTTGAGTTCAGAAAACCTTCATCGTAACGATTTTTTTGGGGAGCATATTGTCATTTTCTTTTCACTGCCAAATGTCGGTTATTAATTCTCACGCGCTTTTTATTGCACCCACACTTTATATCAGTTGTACGATTCCTTATTGCCAGTCTACTTAGCATCCCTTCTGTATTTTTCTTGAAATTGATCCAGTTCTCCTTTATAGATTTCAGCGTTTTGGTATAGTCGTTTGGAATATTATTTTCAGTTTCATACATTTGGGATCCATTTAGTGTAGTATACGTTTTTATTAAATGAAAACAAACCAGTGTTTCTAAAGCCATTTTTATCGTGACCTTTTAGCAAATTCATCAAAACTATCTTTAAAATTGTTCCAGAATTTATACCTTGAATTACCTCCTTGAGAAAATGATTAAATTTCCAGTTTCTGACAGCAGATTTCCACCCGTCGCGTTGGGAAAAAGGATATTAAAAATCACACCATTTTCATCAGACAGTTTGCTGACTTGTAGCTGTTGTAAATATAGAAATTAGGAACTATAGCGCCACCTGTTGACAAAACATGTATTAGTGTGTGTTCGATTAATAGATAGTCTTCAACAATCCACAGATCAAACCGGTTGTTTTATTTAACCAAACATCAGGTTATGGGCCCAGTTAGTGTTCAAGAAGCTTTGTCAAGACCTGATGGAGACTTATGGAAACGTGCGATGGAAGAAGAATTGAAATCTTTTGATGAAAACAAATAAACAATGCATGGAACCTGATTGATTTAGAAAATAATTCTACAGTAGTTCATTGCAAATGTATATTTAAGAAAAAAATAAACAGTAAAGGAAAATTAAGAAGAATGGATATACCATTAAACAATTATAATGTCACGTGATTGTCATGTCTCAGTAATTACATGGTGAACAGTTTATGCAAAAGTTGTGTATAACAAAATTACAAGAAACTTCTATTTGAAGATAAAACTTGTAAAATAAATATTATTTTAAATATTTCAAGAATGATAAAATCTACTCGTATGTAGCTTCTTAACTGCCCTGTTGACTCTACAGATTATGCTCAAAATCAAATTGGATCTGCGCTATTATAAATAAGACTCATACACAGAGGTTCATAATAACCGAATAGGTAGTTTCCTTGATATCTCCTTCCGGCCGTCCGTCCACCAGATAAAATATTTTTCTTTCCTTCATTATAACGTACTAATTCTAATTCGTCGAAAAAAGTTAAAAAATAAGGATGTTAATATTTTGGTTTGGAAACCGTGGCATCCTTGTATGAACATCTTTCTTCCTATCATGGACCCCTATCTTGACAGACTCCTCCGTTGATTCCTCTTTACAGAAACTATATTCTGTTATCTATGACTCATTCAATGCATTCATCCCTAAGTCCTCTCTCAAATCCAGAACAAAATATCCGCTCTGGTTTTCTAATGCTATCATCTCTGATATCAAGTTGAAGTACTCTCTCTGGAGGAATCATAAATCATCTAATGACCCTACTTCTCTTTATCGGTTTAGACTACTGCGCAGCAAGATAAAGACTGGAATTCAGACTCCTCATAAATGCATCTTGAGACGTATTGAGACCGACATTAGGTCTCTTTTCTTCTTTTCTATACAAACTTATTCACTACCTTGTCGATTGTCCTGAATTGTTGGCAAAATTATCTTTTTCAGTTTCTCGACCTGGGTCTCGTTTTTCTACCACCTTCTACCTATACACTCCTCGTACGAATGTGCTAGAGTAATCTCCTATTTCTCTGTATGCAGCAGTAGTGCTCTGCGCAAATTTGATATTTTTCATACGTCCATGACCGAGATAAAATCATTCAGTAGCGACTCCTAGTTGGTTGATCGATTTACCTTATTTATCTCGTTTAACGTTAACGTTACTACTTTTATTTGTTTTTGGATTATATCTGTACTACCTACGTCAAATTACTTTTACATTTATATTATCCGACTCGTTTTAGTTTTGTAATTCGCTGTTCCCGCCCATAATTGGCTTTTGCTGTGGTGCGGCTGTATTTAAATAAATAAATAAATAAAAATAAATAAATAACTCCCCAATCTTATTTATAAGGTGTGGAGTAATAACATTGCGTTTATCTCATGTTTAAGTTACATTTTATTTTTACTTAATATGAGGCAATTTAATGTAATTAGACGCCTTTTACTTTTGAATTGATTTATATTTGGTCAAAATGCAAAAATTTAAATAAATGATTTCGCAGTGTGACTCCGCCATCAATGGGAGCTTAGCCTGGCGATAGATGCGTCAATTTAACAAACTGGACCAACGCTGGCGCGCTGGTTCGATTCAGTTGACGGGGAGAGATTATTGTATCGAGTCAATTTAAAAAAATAAATCAAGATTACAACAACGTGATTATAATATAAATAGTTTATTGCATATGTTGTTACTAGGCATTATTATACAGACTTTTCTAAAGCCTTTGATGTGGTAGATCACGAATTCTATGGATGAAACTGTATAAATTAGGGGCTAGTTATTCTACGCTTTCTTTCTTTTGTTCATACTTAAAAAATCGTAATTTTAAAGTAAATTTTGTTAATCATAAATCAAAAGTATTATACCCATGTCGGGTATTGGGCAAGGTAGCAAGATCAGGCCTCTTTATTCGTCATATTTGCTAATGATCTTCCAGACATCTTCCAATCTCACTGCCTTATGTATGCTGATGATCTTAAGCTTTATAGATCGGTGAAGTCAAATCTGATATAACGGCGCTGCAATCAGACCTAGATTATTTGTATGAATGGTGTAAAGATAATAAATTACTTTTGAACGTAAATAAGTGTGTAGACATGTCTATTTTAAGACAAAAAAATAACTATGTAATAAACTATAACCTCAATGAAATTCATCTTGAATCAGTTGAGTAAGTTAAAGGTTTAGGAGTATTATTTTCAAATTCTTTTTCATTCACAGGTCATATATTGACACGATTGTTAATAATTCTTACAAAATATCTGGTTTTGTAAAAGAGACTTCACCGACTATAATATAAAGCAGTGATCACTTTGTTTAACTCATTGATAACTAGCAAATTAGAGTACTGCTCAAATATTTGATTTGTCTAGTAAAATGAAAGATAAAATATATTTTGAAAGAATACAAAATGATATGCTACGATATACAGGGTGATTCAAAGAAACAGGAAATTTTGAAAGTTGTGTTGGTAGCCGTGGGCGATTGGTACCACTGAATAAGGTATGCCAGCCTGTCAACAAAACCTTGCCATTTAGTTATCATGGATGCTTGAAGTGGTGCGCATCGTGCGTTTGTGATCAAAGCTTTTTACAAGAACAATGACAGTATATGGAGGGGCACGTAGAGAATTCCGCCGTCATTTTAATTTAGGACGCCACGATCGTGTTCCATCAGCACATGCAATTAAAACATGGATACATAATTTCGAGGAATCTGGTTCAGCAATGGGAAAGAAACCTCCAGGTCGTGCGCGAACCATTCGTACACCAGTCAATATCCAAGCTGTTCGAGATGCGGTCATAAGAAGTCCACATCGGTCAATTCGTCGTCACGCTTCATCTTTACAGTTGAATTGAAAGCCAAGATTCGAGAAGCGATTTCAGAAATTCCAGTTGTAATGTTACGTCAAACCATGGACAATGTGACGAAGAGACTACAGGAATGTTTGCGTAGAAAAGGAAAACACCTGTAAGATGTCATCTTCAAAAATAAATGTTACGGTATTTATTTTTTCTAAAATGGCATTATTTTTACTATTAAATGATATGAAAAACTTTATTTAAAGATTTGTTTTTCTTGAACTTATTTAACTTTCAAAATTTCCCGTTTCTTTGAATCACCCTGTATTTATTTTAAAATAAACAAAAAATGTTGTCCTTTTGATATGCCTACTAGTGTTCTTAGGCAGATTGCTAATCAAAGCAGTCTGTCTAAGAAACGTAACGTGGTTTCACTAATGTTTTTATATAAACTTTGAATAATGAAATTGATTGCTCTCAACTACTTAGTGAAGTCACTTTACATATACCGAGATCAATGGACTCTCAGACTGAGAGTTTAGAAAGAATTTTATTCCTAATATATTTATTTAGTTTTATAAGTTTAGAAAATTAAATGTAATTATTATAATATGTGGGCCGTTTTAGGAGCAATCCTTTGTTACATTTGTAGTCTGAATTTAATCTGAATTTAAATTATACTGCAATATTTTTAATGTTAATAATTTTTTAAGTTAACATAGCTACAACATTGGTAATATGTTACAAAAAGCAGTTAAATTAACATTATCACAATGTTACTTTTTGAAATGTAACAATTGTTACAACAATTTTACCTTGACATAATCTGTTATATTAACATTTAATAAACGTTGAATTGCTTTAAATGGAAACGTGATGTAACATTTTGATTGTTATAGTTTCGTTTATGTGATGTTCATATGTTTAGTTACAATATCTTGGACACGTAATGAGAGGCGACAGATACCATATCTGCTCCAGGTAATAATACAATGGAAGGAGAAGCGTAGGAAGAAGAAGAAGATATTCGTGGATGAAAAACCTATAAGAGATTGGTTTAACTGTACCGGCCAATTATTTAGATCAGCAGTGTCAAAAATAAGAATAGCAATGATAATTACGAACCTTCGTAACGGAGACGGCACCTAAAGAAGAAGAATATGTTTAGTGTCAACCAGTGTAAATTTTTTTAAGTTTTACCTGGGAATATAAAAGATCATAAAACCTGCAATAATAAGTAAGTAGGAGTGTGTTTAGACCAAGGTTTAGACTGTAACTGTTAGGGCGGATTGTGACCCAAGACTGATCAGTTTCATAGACCCCAACTGTACTAGAGATGTACGAAAGAACATTTATACGGTTGGTATTGGACAAGTGACTAGAATTTATGTTAGAAAAAGATGGCAGAGGTTCCTACTAACCTTCCAAATTCTGATAATTTAAACACAAAAATGGTAATTTTATTTGTGGAGTCATAGAAGGTAAGCAAACATTTGGGAACTGAAACACACAAAAGTACTTAAACGTAAGCTGCACTCAAATTAAATTTTGCGACCAGCGGCCGTATTTATATACTCTTTTTTTTTGGTTGCTTCAGGTTTCTACGGTAGACCATGGACTACGGAGCAACGGAAAGACTTATTTCAAAAAGTAAGAGCAACAATCAGCTATTAACAATTGATAATAATAATCTTAACACAGATTAAAAAAATGGGGCTTAGATTCATACGTTTACGCACCAAAAGATGACTATAAACACCGTGCTTACTGGAGGGAATTGTATACTGTGGAAGAAGCTGAACACTTGACTGGGTTGATTTCGGCAGCTAAAGAGAATAATGTAACTTTTTATTACGCTTTATCTCCTGGTTTAGATGTTACTTATAGTAGTGCAAAAGAAATAACAGCATTAAAAAGGAAGTTAGAGCAAGTGGCTCAGTTTGGTTGTATTGCTTTTGCGTTGTTGTTTGATGATATAGAGCCCGAAATGTCTGAAGCCGATAAGGAGATCTTTCAATCTTTTGCACACGCACAAGTTTCAGTTACAATGAAGTTTATCAACATTTAGGTCAACCCAAATTTTTAGTATGCCCTACGCAGTATTGTGAGTCTAGGGCAATGCCAAACGTAACCAATTCCGAATATTTAAATACATTAGGTTCGAAGCTTGCTCAAGAAATAGATGTAATGTGGACTGGTGAGAGCTTGTATTTTATAAAAATGTTGTTTTTAAGTATTATGTAGGCCCCAAAGTAGTTTCTCGTGTATTAACTGCAGACTCCATACAGAAAATTACGGACGTTTTAAGGAGACCACCTGTGATTTGGGATAACATTCATGCAAATGACTATGATCAAAAACGGGTATTTTTAGGTCCATATTCTGGTAGATCTCCTGACCTGATACCGAAATTAAGAGGAGTCCTCACTAATCCTAATTGTGAATACGGTGCCAATTTCATCTAATACATACGTTATCACAGTGGTCACGTTGTAACGTTAACGGGCAGAGGATTTGACTCTTAGTAAGGCTTGGTGATTGCATAATTTGTTGTTATTACTATGTGTCTGCAGATGATACCGTTTCCGCCGATATTAAACTTGAAACTGAGACTGAAGATGGATTATGTGGAGAAGATGTACCTGCCACCTTATCACCTAACATGTATCACCCAAGATTGGCGCTACGTAACGCAATAAAAGAATGGCTACCTGAATTCTCTAAACAGAAAGCTGCCTGGGGGCCTATAGCTAAACCTCAACCGGCTATTACGGGTAATGAATCTTTATTTTCACCCGAACGGGTAATAGAAAATTTTGTTTTATAGTTGTACCTGTACCTATTATACCTTCAATAAATACTTGTATGAGTCTTACAACAACCACAACAACAACTTCCAGCGGTATTGCAGTAGCCCCTCTAGTTAATACAACTCAGTTGCAAGCCTTAGCGGAAGTATGCAGTACTGTAAGTGTTAGTTTTTATTTACATATAAAAAGTTGAGGGTTTATAAGCGACCATTACTTACGGTATGGCAGGTGGTTGACAGCTTTAAACGGTAATGAGGTTAATTTATAATATTCATTGGGGCAAAATTGAAGAGGTAACGATAATATGTAGTGAAACTACACTTAAATACTGTTTACGTAGACTGGCGTTTGAGCTACCCTACACCGATGAGTCTCAAATAGGGCGAAACACGGGTATGTAGGTACCGTTCGAGGTTCTGCAATTATCACTGGCTACTGGAATTTGACATATTGCATGAAATATGCGCTTAGCTTTTCGCAATGTTGATGAGCCGGCATCTGGCCTACTACGGATTTCTAAAATTATTTTGAATTTGATTAATCTTAATACATAAAGTCTGATTTATATACTTTTAAAGTGTTTTCAATCGGTGAAGAGACATTTTCAATTTCAATGTATTTATTACACATTTAGTTATAATTAAACTAATTGTTTAATAATGTGAAACTGTCAATTGTATCTCTTCGCCGATAGAAATTAAACGCTGTTCATTTAAAATTACAATACAACTAAAAAAGGAACCGGACTGGGATTTGAACCCACGTACGTAATCGCGATAATTTAGCGGTAATGCTCTGAAACAACTGATCACCGCTGTACATCAACAATGCAACTCTTACCCGTTTTATTAAAGTAAGTTTTTACTACGCTAGGTATATATTTTGATATGTTTGGTTAAATTATAAAAATTATTACGCAAAACGTTTTCTACAAAATGACGTTAACCGAAAGTAAATGTTTAGAAAAGTAAAAATTTGAAATGATCTGGCAGTTTGACTCAGTAATTAAGTTTCGAATAATTGGGCATCTGCCCATCGACAGCGATCTACTGGTTAATACAACAGTGTTTTTACCCATGTGATGTTAGTCATATATCTAGCCATAAAAATGAATTTTATTAGAAGCTCAGTCAAATTAGCAACCTTGGAAAAATTCCGATACGACTGTATTTTTGCGTACGACCAGATATTACCATTATATACATTGTGTCAAAAGTTCCCAACGATCCGACCCCTGCTAAATTTATTATGTGCTGTCAAAGAGGAGGAAAATCAGTTTTTGATAGCTAATTTGTAGCATAAACAATTTGGAGATAGATGGGTTTATCGGTTTTCTCGAAATTTTAACATTATCTGCTAATCGAGCGTAATATGATGAAACAGCACACTTTATTAAAAACTTTCGCCGGTTTTAACTTCAGCCCTTAGGCGAGGTGTTGAAAGTGATTTTGCTTTCAACTTAATGTCCTCATCTCAAAAATGACCGATCTACGGATTTTTAAAGAAAAACGCAAATATTCCACTTTCTCCGGTTTTTTCGGAAAATTATTATCCGATCGAGACGAGTTAGTGGTCATTCATTTTATTCGTATTTTATCCTCTACAACTTTTCTTTTTAAACCATTAACGTTGGTTCATTACTTTTACTTAACTGAAAAAATAATGAAATAAGCACGTTTTTTTGCATTTAAATGTTAATAAACAATATAATGACAATTCATTTTCGTCAGTATCCTACTGTTATTTTTGTCAAAAATTTAATTATTATTTGCTGTATTGACTGGGGTATTATAGAACCTACGTATTACTAAATTTACCTAAGAATTGATCCACGAGAACACTTTCAAATCCCTCGTACGTATCTCATATAGACGTATAGAATTCGCGCATAGCCATAACTTTGAGATCAAATATTTAAATTTTAACAAATATTAGAAGTTTTATTCTTGGATATTTTACTATACAAATTTTAGAATAAGAATTTATTCTTTTGGACTAACCCTAGCCCCTCTTTCTGTTTAGAGTAGGATATACCACCCTTCGGTGTTTTTGTTAGCCTGAACTTGCAGGTACATTCATTCTTGGTTTTGCAGTAAAATTTCTTTATACATTTTTAAATGGTTAAATCTCAAGTTATAAAATAATAAATAATATTTACAGAACATTCATTTTTTATAGCTAGATGTATTGCTAACTTCACATGGGTCTATTTTTTTGACTTCAACTATTCAAATTTTGTGCTTTTTACTAATTTTGACCTATTGTGAAGTTTTCCTAGTCAAATTAGATGTCAAACAGCTGTACTTTTCATCACTAATTACCAAGATTTTTATTATTTTTGCCGCTTATCAGATCATTTAACATTATTTTAAAAATGGTAACGATTAAAGTTTAAATTTTAATTACGGTTAATTTTATTTTTGCGCTTCTTTGTTTAAAATTAGAAAAGTCGTAAAGTTAGAATTGGTTGTAATGAATGTGATAATTGCTGGACCAACGTTGCTAGGTTCAACAATACCACATGCAAAGTGCTCCCACATCTCCTACATTCGCAAACAACACTGGAAAATCTTAAACACCTTCTGAAATGAACAAATACTCTTCATAATAATGGAAGTAAAATTACTATGGAAATAAAGATACGTAATATATGCCTTAATGCTTGTGGGTATGGTTTTATTTGCTATTTCTTATAAAAAGAAATTTGCTTTACTGATCTCTCTTTTAATTTCCGACATAGACTGGTAAAGTTTAAGTTTCTGGTCTAAAACGTTCCATTTTTTTTTTTTCTTTGTGATTCCCTTGGTTGTTAATCGACGTATTCAAATTCAATACTCTGCACTAATAGGTGGAGGTCGTTGGGTGGATACGTATTTAACTAGTTTGGTAGCATTTTGTTGGGCCCAAAATGAACTGTCTTCTATTGTCCAGCGCCTTTCAACTGCACAATAAGTGCAGTACTGTTTCGAGAGCTCTTCCACATAGTCGACAATTAGTGTCGCCAGTGAATCTTCGAGTTTCGTTTGTTTTACGTAAGGTTCTGTAATCATACACTTACTGTGTATCAGGGCTGATCTTGCTGACTGCTAGACGACTCGACTTTTTGTTATGATCAAGGCTGGTTCTAACCCAACGTAAGCTTTAATGTTCTCTACAATGCTCGAATGACCAGGCGTCCAGACAAGAGTTACCATAATACGTTTGAATGGTTTAGACAATGTTATGTTTGAAATAATAACACTATTCTGGACTTCCATTGTCTATATTTTATTTTAATAAAATAAACACAACGTTCCAATTGCTATTGAATCTGCAATCGTCTTCAGGTGAATACTAACAACCTTAAAGACTACTGTAACTTATATACTAATACAAAGTTAGTGAAGCGATCAAGTGTACAAAGTTAATGAAGGAGGACGTTACCGTAGACTAAGATTAGTCAGGCGTCCAATTAAGGGTTTCCACGCTGTTGTGACTTGACACACTTGTGGACTGTATCTCTCGTTCGTAAATTAAAAACAACTCTTTTAATAAACTGATTTATTTTGCATTGAACAATATTGAGCGTTGCTGCTTGACAGCCGTTCTCTTACGCTACTTGAGTAATACTACTTAAAACTACCCCACATCTTCCCTTTCTCGGACGGCTTCTACGGAGTGAGTCACGCCTAAACATTCCGCCCGCCTTGAACAATTGGAAATTTTCAAAAACATGCAATTCAAAATATAACTACAACTAACAATGTTCACCAATGTCTACAGGTAACAAACAAATTTTTGTTATTGGTCTTTTCACTTCCCTATTATTCAACTTTACAGTAACTACGCGCACAATTCCATCATCTCCAAGATGAACATAAGTTACGCGAGCCAAAGGCCCTGAAACGACAAAGTTGATTCTTGTCGTACAATGACTAAATCGCCTAGTTGCACTGGTCGAACTGGATTCTTCCATATGGTTCGTGGCTGCAACTCGTTTAGATATTCCTTGTGCCATCGCCGCCAGAAACTCTTGATTAATGTCTGTAGTAGTTGGTATTCATTCAAGCTATTCGTCTTAATGTGGTCTAAACTAGGGTCGGGCAGTGCGGTCAAACTTCTTCCGTTTAAAAAATGTGCCGGCGTCAAGGGCAAAGGATCATTAGGATCGGAAGACAATCGTGAGTTCAAAATAGCTTCTATTTGCGATAAGATCGTATAAAATTCTTCAAATACCAATTTTGTATCACCCAACACGCGTTTCAGATGGTATTTTAGTCGTTTAACTCCAGCTTCCCAAATGCCGCCAAAATGAGGAGCTCGAAGGGGAATGAAGCGCCAATCAATGCCTTCACTAGCCAATTTACTCCTTAGTTCTATTGACATCAGTTCTAAGGAGTTACCCAAAATTTTATAAGCACCAACAAAATTGGTACCATTATCTGACAATATTTGTCTTGGTTTACCTCTTCTTGAAATAAATCTTTTTAAACAGTTCAAAAAACATTAACTTGTTAAATCAGTTACCAGATCTATGTGAACCGCATAGCATAGCAAATATAGCATCTTATCATTTTACAACCTCTAGTTTTCTTATCCTTAATACTAAAAGGTCCCGCGTAATCAATTCCGACATTTATAAATGGCATGAATTGTTGAGTTCGCACATTAGGTAAATTAACCATTAATGCATGACACTCTCTTGGATTATTTCTAAAACACCGTATACATTTTTTCACGATTTGTTTTCCAATGGTTCTACCTGCTATTGGCCAATAATTTTCTCTTGTTAGGTATAATAACTGTTGTGGTCCGCAATGCAAAGCAGTTTCATGAATGTCTAACATTATTAAAACAGTCAACTGGTGACCTTTAGGTAGAACAACGGGATGCTTTTGATTTTCACTTAATTGGGAGTTTTGTAAACGTCCTCCTACTCGTATTATTTTGTTAGTATCAATAAATGGAGCAAGGGATAACAAGTTGCTCCCTTTATCTAGCTGTTAATTTTTAATTAAAGCGTCGTAGTCTGTCTTAAACCATTGTTTCTAACATAAAGAAATAAGTCTATTTAACCCCGCATTTAACTCATCAATTGATAAGTGACCTACCCTTTTTCCTTGACATTTTTAAGTTATAATAAAATCTAAAGCACAATGATACTATTCTTTTTAGTTTCCTTAAGCTAGAGAACATTGACAATATGTCAATCTGCCGATAAAAGAGTGTTTACTCTTTGTTCGGGTAATTCCTCGTCAAGAAAATATTCAAAACTGTCCGTACCACCACAAAGACAAACTAGTTAATTGAGATGGATAAACACCTCTTGATAATAAATCCGCCGGGTTTTCAGCAGATTTTACATGGAACCATTGGTCGCTATTACTATGAGATTGAATCTCGGACACCCGATTTCCGATAAATGTCTTCCATCTATTAGGATGGCTATTAATCAACCTAGCGTTATTGTACTATTGGTATAATAACAAACTTTTTGTACCTTAACCGTTAGTGAATCTGTTACTTTTTTCATTAACGTCACTAATAATACTGTTGCACATAACTCAAGTTGAGGTAGTGTTATTTGTTTTAACGGTGCCACCCTGGATTTGGCACATAATAATTTAGAAAATATATGATTAATTTTGTTTTACTTCGTACATAAACGCAAGCACCGTACGCTTTTTCCGATGCATCTGCAAAGCCGTGCAATTCTACATTTGAATAATCTAAAGTTAAAAACGTGTCTCTGAATAACTACATCTTTAATCGGCCTTAAATTGTAACCGCTCATCTATTAAAGTTTTGGAATGGTTGTGTCCCAATCAATTTTTAATTGCTATAACTTTTGAATAATTAACTTTGAAATAATTATTATCGGCCTAGTAGTCCTAGAGGATCAAATATTTGACTTATTGTGGACAATATACTTCTTTTTGTAACATTAACACTTATATTATCATTAATTAAAAACTGAATTGAATCGACATTTGCATTCCACTGCATACCTAAAGTTTTATTGCATTCATTTGCACCTAACTGTAATATATTAACTTCTTCTTGATTACTAATCTTAAACGTATTTATAAATTCTTTGATTATTTGATAACCACTTTCTAAGTGTGAAATCTATAAGACGCCATAATATGAAATATTTCATTTTGAATTTCGATTAGATTGTTTAGATCGTTAGATCCTGTCAGTAGATCGTCCATATAAAAATCTCGAGAAATAATTTCGGAAACTAAAGGTGAATGTGTTTGATATTTTAGACTAATTTGTTTGAGCGACCGTAACGCTAGAAAAGGCGCCGACGCCATACCGTACGTGACCGTCTTAAGTTTATACAGGGTGTGGCGCGAAGAGTTTTGATTAAAAGTAATGGCGGATAGAGTTATGTTAAAAATCTGAAATTACGAAGCTATAGGTTTTCGATGACGCCGAGTTCAAATATAATATTGTCCTTAATGTGGCACTTCCGGTTATACCGGAAGTAGACGTCAACTTGGTTATTTTAAATGGAACCTAGTATTTTTATTTTATTTTCGGATTCTACATGAAATTTTAGATTAAATTTGTGAACAATGTCCTATACCAAAAATGAAGTATTTTCGAGATATTTCGATTTTTAAAAATTTTGAAAAAATCCTAGTCTACATTGAATACCGATATCTCCATTAATTACGAAGCTAGTGACGTGAAATTGTAATTAATAAACAACAAGCGCTTGCCCGTTAACTCCATGTGTCCAACTCATTGATATTTCATCAGAGTGTTAAAACTTAGCTGCCACCGTGGCCAATTTAAATCATTTATAAGTTGCTTACTTTAAATACAACACCCTGTATTTTATTACATTTTTCGCTGTATTTTTAAGCCAATTCGTTTGGTATTAGTATTCCCTATACCTAAATCCAACCAGTTTTGAGATATTTCATTATCTTTGTTAAAACATAACAACACTTGATTATTTCAACATTAGTAAAGGGTAGGCCATGGCTGTCAAAGATTTGATAGTTAGAACGTTAATGTTTATGTTGTTTTGACAGTTTTCTTTACCAGTTTGTATTTCATAGTAAATAATGGCAAATGTAGGGTTTACTAATGATGATTTCCTAAATCTTATTATTATTTACGGCGAGTGTAATAGAATTGTTGAAAGGACTTGTCGTGTTTTTGCAGAAAGATATCCAAATCGACCAAATGCAACTGGTGATATTGTGAGAAGATTGCTTAAAACTGCCGTCAGTTTGGTCAATTTAAGACACAAATTAATAAAAATAAACCACTAGTGGACAATGACATAAACGAAATTAATGTTTTGAGTTATTTTGCGGCCTCTCCAAATGCCTCTATTAGAGATTGTGAAAGAGATCTTACTTTGTCGACGAGAACAATTCATCGAATTTTAAAAAACACAAATGGAAGCCATTTTCGTATCATTTGGTGCAGCACTTAAAATTAGAAGATCCTCCTCGAAGGGTGCAATTCTGTGAATGGTTTTAATGAAGACCCAAGAGGATGAAAACTTCATAAAAAAGTTATATGGTGTGATGAAGCAAAGTTTAGCAAAAATGGATTATTTAATCGACATAATTCCCATTTTGGTCTAATGAAAATCCACATGTTATTAAAGAACGTTCTTTCCAAGATAGTTGGAGTTTTAATGTTTTTGTGCAATAAAAGACGATAAAATTTTAGCAATAAAATTTTATGATGAAAATTAAACGGTGAAAGATATTCCGACATTTTAGAAAAGTCATACGACCCGCGTTACATACTTTAAGAAATGGAGAGGCGACTTCAGCTTGGTATCAGTAAGATGGAGCACCTCCTCATAACTTTGGGCGTGTTGCTGACCATCTTTACGACATGTTTGATGATAGATGGATTGCCAATCAAGGTCCGTTTCGTTGGCCAGCTCGCTCTCCTGATTTGGCTCCTCTAGATTTTGGTATTTGGGGTTACATTAAAAATCAGGTATTTTCCAAACCTGTTACGACGAAGGAAGATATGATGCAAAGAGTCTTACTTGCTTTTAATTCTCTAACACCCGACCATATTTCCAGAATTACAAGACGTAGCTTAATGAAAAGGATTCATAAATGTTTAGAAATAGATGGAGCTAATTTTGAACACTTATTATAAAACTTTATTTGTTTAATATTACATTTAGTTATTTTTGTTTGTAAGTTATCTAATTAAATTTATACAAAATACCTAGTCAACGTTTTAAATGATATCCATAGTTAATAATCCTTTGATGCTATTGGTTACTTTTCAGAATTAATAACTTATGAAAAAATATCAAAATATCACCTTAAATAATGGAAATCATGGCCTACCCTTTACTAATGTTGAAATAATTAAGTGTTGTTATGTTTTAACAAAGATAATGAAATATCTCAAAACTGGTTGGATTTAGGTATAGGGAATACTGATACCAAACGAATTGGCTTAAAAAATACAGCGAAAAATGTAATAAAATACAGGGTGTTGTATTTAAAGTAAGCAACTTATAAATGATTTAAATTGGCCACAGTGGCAGCTAAGTTTTAAACACTCTATGAAATATTAATGAGTTGGACACATGGAGTTAACGGGCAAGCGCTTGTTGTTTATTAGTTACAATTTCACGTCACTAGCTTCGTTATTAATGGAGATATCGGTATTCAATGTAGACTAGGATTTTCAAAATTTAAAAAAATCGAAATATCTCGAAAATACTTCATTTTTGGTATAGGACATTGATCACAAATTTAATCTAAAATATCATGTAGAATCCGAAAATAAAATAATAAATACTAGATTCCATTTAAAATAACAAAGTTGACGTCTACTTCCGGTATAACCGGAAGTGCCACATTAAGGACAATATTATATTTGAACTCGGCGTCATCGAAAACCTATAGCTTCGTAATTTCAGATTTTTAACATAACTCTATCCGCCTATAAGTTTTAAGTCTTCGCTGGGATTAAATCGCCAAAATATTTTTTGATAACCCATTTGATTTTCTTTAATTAAAATTTGCCTATACATTTTTTGAGATATCTCCCGCAATGACGTAAGTGTGCTGGCGAAATCTTAACTAACACCGACATTAAATCTGCTTGTAAATTAGGCCCTGGGTATTGAACGTCATTTTAGAGAATATCCGTACTGGGTTTCATGGATGCGTCAAACACGACTCGTACCTTTGTTGTTACACTAGTAGCTTTGACTACGGGTGATGAGGTAGATAATACCCATTTTTATCATTGTCGCATTCCTCAATTTCGCATCATGTGACCTAAACTAATGTACTCTGACATAAAACTCTCATACTATTTTTTAAATTTAGATCCTTTGCTAATTTCGATTCAAGCTATGAAAATCTAATTAATGCATTGGACCTTGAGTCGCCTAACAGATTTTTAAAATTATCTTTAAATGGAATTTTTAACTATGATCCTACCTGATGGATCATGTTTATAGTTTTTATAAAATGATTTTCGACACTTTTTTCTTCTTCATTCATGTTAAGTTTCGTATCCATTACACCATCAATTTTCCAAAGATTCGCAATAATTTCATTTAATTCGTCGTCTATTGTTAAGTTCGGTAATTCTATTTTTATTTATGCCTACCTACCATTAAATTTCATATTACCTCCCACTATCCATCCTAATCGCGTTCTTTGCAGAATGGGTTTACCGGGACCTAATGACACATTTTATTGCCAACAATTTCCCAAAATATTTCTGCGCCTAGCAAAACATCAATTGGTCTGCTTGTGTTAAATTGTGGGTCTGCTAAATAATAAAACTTTTGAACGTCAGATATATCTAAATTATCATTCACTATCGAGCTAAATGCATCGCGAAACTCAAGCCATTTATTGTAATGTCCTTTAAAATTTGGTAATTTGATTGTCGGCAATTTAATAGATTGCGTTTGAATTGATCTACTACTACTTAATAAAGACTCGTTAGTTTGATTGCGCTAATAAGACTCTATACAGTATTGTATTTTTGATATAATTGAAAAATAATTTGATTCAAATAGTTCGCGTTCTTTAAATTCAACATCGATTAACGCTTCTTCTTGGCACTTTATAAAACTTTTCTAGCAACGGTTCATTTTTTTGAAACCGTAATTGTAATTCGGCAATTATACTACTATTTGTGTTTACTTGCTCTAAACTTTCGTAATAAACCCCGCGTTCCTGTCTCAAAGCTTTAAGTCTTCCATGGTGTTCAAAATGTTATAGCAAATAGAGGCAATGAAAGAACTAGTAGAAATGACTTACAATTTTAGATTTACCACACTGCACATCCACCAGTAGTTCGGCTTAAGGGTGCTGCAATGGCCGGTATTTTTTCAACGTCTCCTTGTAGTTTCCCGCGCTGTACACCCACTAGTTTGGATGCCGCAATGGCCGGTACTTTCGACACTTTTTCAAACACTTAAAAATATCGTGCTCGAATGGACCAAAATGTTGTGACTTGACACACTTGTGGACTGTATCTCTTTCGTAAATTAAAAACAACTCTTTTAATAAACTGATTTATTTTGCATTGAACAATATTGAGCGTTGCTGCTTGACAGCCGTTCTTTTACGCTACTTGAGCACATAATACTACTTAAAACTACCCCCAAATCTTCCCTTTCCTTCCCTCGGACGGCCTCTACGGATGAGTCACGCTAAACACGACATTGTTACTAAATGTATACACGCTGTCCCATGCTGTAGAATGCGGCCAATCATAGTGAGAAACGCTAAAAGACCCTTAGATATCAGGTTGAAAGAACGCATAAAACCCATACGCAGCGAGGAGAGACTTTGAAATCTAGCATTGCCCAACACTCCTGGGAAAAACATCACAAAAATGAGATGGTCGGAGGCAACTAATTATACACCGAGAAGAGCACTGGTACAAGAGAAAATTTATCGAAAACAACAAGAATGTCTTTAGTCAACCCAGCGTAGAGATTAACAATGTGTGAAAACCCTTAATTGGACGCCTGACTAATCTTAGTCTACGGTAACGTCCCCTTCATTAACTTTGTACACTTGATCGCTTCACTAACTTTGTATTAGTATATAAGTTACAGTAGTCTTTAAGTTTGTTAGTATTCACCTGAAGACGATTGCAGATTCAATAGCAATTTAAACGTTTATTCGATTAAAATAAAACATCGACAATGCAAGTCCAGAATAGTGTTATTATTTCAAGAGTTACCTTGTTTTGGCCTGACAGGGTATTGAGTGTGTTAAAACATTCAAGAACTAATCTAGGTGAGGTCTTTTGGCTTAAAAGAGCTCTCAGTATTGCTTGACTGTTAGACATAATATAAATACGCCTACGGTGGTAGTTCTTCTGTATATTAGTTCTTGCACATTCAATGGTGACTTCTGCCTGAAAGCAGTTGCTAGGCTGTTCAGGGGGTGGGCATAACCTAGATCTCTCTGATTTAGAGCCATCCGTGTACCAGATTGTACCGTCTTTTAGAATTTTCTCTTTGAAGTCTATCCAGTCATTCCGGTGTAGAATGAGTCAGGATTGTGGTCTCCTGACTTTTGCTATATATGTTGGTTCAGGTAAGCTTGAAGTCAAAGATTACCCCAAAGTATTTACCTCCCAGATATAGTTAGTTCGCGCCCATTTAAGAAAGAGGTCCTAATCCTCCTTCTTTTGCGTGTAAACTGACATATGGTGGTCTTTTGGGAAGATACTTTCAGCCTTCCCTCACACCATCCACTAGAATGACAAGGTCTTCTGCATACCCCAGAGAGAGGTAGCCTTCTATTCTAAGCTTAATTAGAAATCCAGCTATGACTAGGTTCCACAACAGAGGGGAAAGTACTCCTCCTGAGGGCAACCTTCTACCACCCTTGTTGTTAACGTATGCTCGAAAAGCGTTATGAATACCATCCTTTGACTTAGATGCAGTCAATCCACCTATAGCTAATTTCTTCCAGATCACGTTTCCTCAGGGCCGCGGTTATGGAGTCAAAAGATGTATTATCGAAAGCGCCTTCTATATCTAAGAAGGCCGCCAACATAATCTGTTTATTTTCTAGAGTATTCTCCGCCCTACTAGTTAGGGTACTAGAGCTGTCTCTGTAGATCTTCCTGAAAGATATGCATACTGGTCTCGGGATAGAGGGCTGGTCACCAGAATCCTTTCCCTAACATGCCTGTCCATACTCTTCTCCATTGTCTTTAGTAATGAATGACAATAGAATAATGGGTCTATAGGCGTTGCTTGGGAGTAGTCTGCTCTGCCAGTGTTTGGAATAAAAACCACACTGATGAGTCGCCACGTCCTCGGGAAGTAGTGTAGGACTAAACTAGCCCTACGCATAGCCTACGCCACAAAAGGTCAGTTCCCTTCTGTAGCATGATGGTTATAATCCCATCCGGGCCCGATGACTTATAGGGCTCAAAAGAGTTTATCGCCCATTTGATCTTTTCAAAAGTTACCACTTTCTTGGCCGTTTGCCAGTCTGTCTTTGACGCTCCGTTGCCAGTTACTGGCCCAGTCTAGTTGTAGGGTTTTCCTCCTGGATAGTGAGTCCGAAGAAGTTCTCCTTCTCGTTTGTTGTGAATTCGCCGTTTTCGCAACGAATTGTTTGAAGTGCACCGTTACTAACGTTAAATTTGGTGCAAGCTCTAAGCCACGATACAACAGCCGGGTCAAGAAGTTTGGTCCGCGGTCAGTGCTTTCACGTGCTACCAGTTACGGTTTTCTGTCCCCAACGAGCATGTTTATCACACCCACTAACCTAGTGATCCCTTCCGGTCATCTCAACAGGCTATTCTCTATCCGCCACCTGAGGACGCCTACGATAAGTTACTGTCCCCACGGAACGTTTCATTTACTGATAACGAAAACGAAAGTCTTTTCTTACAAAACGTAGATAGTTTTCACACCTATTTTGATTATGGAAATTGCACTTTATATTTCAAAATTAGAAAAAATAAATTGTGTAGTTTTAAACAGATCGTATTACCGTTAACAACAAATTACAACCAAAACACTTGTAGGTATCCACTGATAGTCTTGTAACTCCTGTGCCAGCACCCGTTATGAATTCTTTAGTGTCCGAAACGAAAGTAGTGTGTAACGAATCGATTCCGAATCCAATAACGCCCATACCGATACCAATACCACTACCATCGAATTCGAACAAAAGTATTACAATATTAAACGGCACTCATTTAAAATTAGACAAGGATAAACTTTGGAAAAGGCTAATAGAAAATGTGATCGAAACGGCGACGTTAAAGAAGCTGAATCGAACAAAATCGATCCTTTAACTAAAGACGAAGTGTCTATGAACACGCGATAGCAGCGACCGAAGGTTCTAGGTCTAAGTCCATCCGAACCGATGGACTGTAACAGCACACCGAACGCATCACCTTCTCCGTAAATAAATGTTGCAGTTCTACCGAAAAGACGTTGCGATGATTGAGACATCGGTAACGAAAACGAATTTATTTGATTTTGGTGATTTTAATGAAACTGTTATTTTAGACGTCCAGCGGCAGTATGCAAATTGAACTGAACGATGTCATTAATAATCAATTAAATTTAGAGAAGTAGATTATTCTCATTATTTTGTACCATTGTAAAGTACTGCTTTGATTTAGGAAAGAGTGCGAATTGACTGTAGAAGATTTATCATTGTTATGCGATCTTTTTTATTTGCCTTTTGAGCATGGCGGACAGGGGTTCCAGTTGTTATACAAGAGTTCAATTGGTTAAAATCGATGCGCCTTTGGTTATGATCGTGGGTCAAATTAAGAATAAAACGCAGCCTGAGGTATAAAACTGTCTCGTTTCTTCTTGTGATTTTAAGGGTGCATTTGCAGGTCCAGGAATGGTTTACACGAGCTGATAAAATGAACGGAATGGCTCAATTGCAGTTAACCAACTGTTTCAACATCTAAGCGGATGCAACAACAGAGAATTGCTGTACGATCTTTATTCTTACGTATGGGATATTCGTGGAGTTATTTCCTTGTTAAACTCTTACATAAAATGGCTCGGTGAGTCGACATGTTTCCCAATTGTTTGAGTACCAGAGGAGTGTGATAGAAACTGTAAAATAAAATTCCCACTAGTGCGTCATAATATGCGTAATTAATATTTGAAATTATTATTCTATGCGAATGTTTATGATTTTTACAGTGACGTTTTGAACTTCGATGCGGATGCTGAAAATATTTTGTTACAGAGTTTGTCAAGATTTGCGTTGCGTTGAATTTTTTAATTGTGCTAGAGCGTCAAAATGTAACAAAAGTGGGTGATTTTTATTTTGCGGTTAAATTGGTGAAACTAATTTATTTTTGTATTTTAAAGCTGTGCTGGCAACATTTAACAATTATCATAATGTTTATTTACGTCTAACCAATAATCATCATATTAATTACTAAATAATTGTGTGTGAAATGCTACTGTTAAATAAATATCATAGGTAAAAAAAAATTAAATCGTGTGTAAATGCAATGTAATTTCAATGGGACTTTCATTATTAAAAATTGTTGTTTGTCGAGGTTGCCTGACAACCAACACATGAATTAAGTTCCTTGCTGTTAAAACACTCTCCTGCGGCTGGTGTTTTAAACTCCACCACTCGTGATTAAAAGATTTACTTCACACACTTGTATCATAAATAACTATTAATGTAATTGCTTTTTATAAAAAATTATCATTTTTGCCTTTTTATACACTGTGTACTAGATAAGGAGGGCCACTATGGGGATCTTGGAAATAAGAGATACACATTTAGTTAAATGGGACAAAAGTTGCGCAATCAAATGCCTAAGAAATGGTGTTTAGAAATCCCCGTAAATTTTTTAGTTTTGAGATTTGTGAAAAAATGGATTTTTCATTATACGAACTATTTTTCTGACGTTAATATTTGACCTAGAACAAAACCAATGACACGTATTTCCAGCAACTTTTTATGGTCTTCAACATGGCATTCGAGAAAAAGTAATTTACAAAAAAAGCTGACGATACAATTGCCAATGCACATGCAATAAGGACTATATTGGCCTGTACGTTTGAGGTCTGGATGAAAAGCATTAAGCTTTTTGGCTTTAGTAACTAAACCATACCTTATAAACCTGTCTGCAAAAAAAGCTGACATACAATTTGAAAATATATATTGCATCAATATTATAACGCTCTGATGTCAAATTATGATGGTAAACAAATAACCCTACAATTGTTGTGCCCAAAATACCAGCCCACATATTTCAGCCAAAACAGTGTTAATGCCTTGAAATTTTATTTAAACGTGGATTGGTTTCAGACCAATCGTGAACATTTCGCCTATTGAAAATGCCATTATTGGTCCCATACTTTCATCAGACCATATTATTCGATAAAGGAAAATTCATATTCTCTTGGCATTTTATTGTGTACCATTCACAAAATGAACGACGTCGTTCTAAATCACCTGGTCTAAGTCCTTCACAAACCTTACTTATACAGATGTAATTTTTGTTTTTGTAAAATACAGTGTGTTGTTGATTTTAGTATACCAATATTTTATTTCAATTCACCGGACTGATGTGCTGGGATCTTCGTTGACAGCTAACAAAACATTATTTATTCTTTCCCGCAACTGGACAATTTATAGTAGGGTAAAATGAACCATGCCTACCATGTCCGAACTTATCTTCTTTTGAAAACATCATTAATACGAAAGGTAATAAGTATTACACAATAAGGTAAACTTATCAAACTAATGTCAAAATTTTAACGTTACTGTCAATGAAAATGCGCAATGAAGTATTTCAACTTTTTCCAGAAATGGCGTCTTTTGGGCAAACAAACCTTTGTTTTCATTCGAGATGTGGTAATGATAAAATTTCTTTTTATTTTTTGTACTTTTTAGTGGTTGTTTTAATTAAGTTAGTTATAGAATCTGTGAAGCAGTACATTACAAACCAATTAAACGTATAAACTATTTTAAAATCCTATAACTCAAAGATAAAATTCATCTAATTATACGTAAAGTTGCCCTACAGTAGCCATTTTAAAAGTCTTTGACAGCACATTGAAATGCCTTATTATCACATTCATTTGTTTTCCAGAGCATGTTATTGTCTTGGTGATAATGGTGTATTTGGATTGACAATTGCCTTTTTGAACAATTTCTTGCTATTAATTAAGTTTCCTGACAAAGAAAAGTCTGATATGTGGCATGTTTCAGCACCTACAAATAATTCCAGAGCTGTTTCGGACTACCTTAAATTAGTGCATTACTAGAGCCATTGATTAGACCATTAGTAAACATTAAAATTACATGCATTTTTAATTGATATTGCTAATTATTTTGTTTTAAAAATTAAAAAACTGTAAGGTCCGTAATGAGAAATTTTCTTGATGAAGGCCAAAAAACAGAACTAAAATGCAATCAAAACATAAAGTGTTATACATCGTTGAATTCCTAAATAAGAAGGAGCTTTTAGAATCTGATATCAAAAATACCGGGCCTATTAAAAAAAGGGGTTGATGATGGTTTCATAAAGACAGAAACGTCGGATTAAAACTGACAATGCCACGTTAAATACTATGAAAAGTTGCTGTAGAGAAGTGTTATTGGTTTTGTTCTAGTCAAATATTAACGTCAGAAAAAATTGTTCGTATAATCAAATAATTCAGTTTTTCACAAATCTCAAAAACAAAAAAAAATTTCTAAACTCCATTTTGTTAGATATTTGATTGCGCAACTTTTGTCCCATTTAGCCTAATCTGTATCTCTTACCGTTTCGAGACCCTCATAGTGGCCCACCTTATCTCGGACACAGTGTATACAGTTTTTACAGGTACAACAGATTTACAATTGAAACCCAATAACAATATACAGTGTGTCTACTTAAGATGGCAACATATGGAAAACTTTTATTATTAACTTTACGAAATTAGTGATTCTTTATAAAAAGTTCTGATATGTTCTAAAATCTAAAGTACAATCATTAAGTGTTAAATTTTTTCAGTCGTATTCGAGATTTGACAAAAAGATTAATTTGATGTAGGAGTAAAGTATCTTTATTTGTAACAATGTCGAAAACTGTAAATATGAAAAGTTGTTTGGAATAAATAACAATGTTTTAATATACAATTACATTCTTCTACTTAAAAAAAATGTTTTACATATTTTACTCAATTACCAATACCGAACATGATAACTTTTCCGTTCCGTTCAGAAAGTATTGAAGCAAATTAATTTATAAAAATCTAATTAATACCCGATTAAAGTAAAAATACGTCAACGAAGTGATCCGCCTTGATTGCATTGATATTGTACAAAAAAACAAAAAAAATTATTTTATTTTATTGGATGTAATTTCATATTTGAATGTAGTTCTGGTCAATGATACATTAGGAATATTAAATAATATATAACCAACACATTAAATTTAATGTTGAGATTGAAAAAATCATGAACTTCATTTTCTAGATATAGAATTAATAAGAGATTTAGACAAAACACGATATTAATTATTATTCAAAACACCCACATCATCAAAACCTTAATATTATTAATTCTCTTAAAGACAAGATTAAAAATTATGTAGTACTCAACTATTAGAAAAAAATTTAAATCTACTGAATACAATCCTACAAACAATAATTATCCAGAAAAACTATCTACAAAATTAATTTACTATAATAATATTCCACCACCGAATAATCAACTAATACATGCATACAATACAAAAAACTAATCAACATACCTGTACCTAAGTTAAAAATAATTAACTGAAAATAAATTTTTACAATAAAAACACTAGATACAATACGTGCTACACAAAACTAAAAGACAAAACCATTTCTACACAAAAATCTTCCATTATCTACAAAATTAACTGTTTAGGATGCGAATAGGTATTATATAGGTCAAACAAAACAAAAACTAATCAATAGAATGAAAAATCGTAAGTATGACCGTACGAAAAAAGTGACAATACAGCACTCTCGATACATTATTTATCGACGGGTCACATTTTTGATCTCACGAATTCTGCAATATTGGACTTTGACCAAAACTACAATAAACGTCTTATATCAGAAATGTTACATATAAACCTGTACAAAATAATATTAATTTCAAAACAGACAGCCAAAATCTAAGTACATGTTATAACAATATAATTAATATAATAATATAATAAAATCAAAATTAAATCATAAAGAATTTTAATAAAATTTATATAATATTTTGTTACTGATATCATCCATCTAAAATTAAAAAATTTAACATTTCAAAAACGCTATTTTTTCGTCATGCAATGGCTGTGCTATTATATTTTATGTTCTTATTTACCTTCTATAATGTTTACCCACTTAATTAATATTATTACATGTGAACACTAGGGTGGGTAAGGGTTGGCATGTTTAGTTTTAGTGGTTTTCTAAACCTTGAAGTAAATGCTTTGCCAGGACGAACCAATCCACTATTGCACACGGTTTCATCACCACACTATACAGGTTTATACTGATCTTCTGGGGCACCATACATAACACTTACATCACAATACAGTATTTGTGTAATGTACCATACGAATAAATAAATAAATAAATTTTATACAACTTTCACATTAAATTCTATTCAAGTGTTTGTGCATTTACTCAATGTACAGGGTTTTTCATTATATTTTGACTCACATCCACAGCTCTTATTATGAGTTATAGAAATAAACTTTAAATACAAAAGTTTTAAGTTTTTTCATGTAGTATCTTTAGTAATAGATGAAATAAAACTCGACTTCACAACATTGTTAAAATTATTTTAGTTATATTTTTTTAAATGGAACATCCTGTATATTATTATTATTATTAAATAATTTTAGAAATATATTAATTTCTGCAATACGGTTTAATTTTCAATTGATGACTAACTTATGTGTAACTAACATTGTTTGGTTGCTTGGGTTACGTTTATTGCAAACGTCAACGTTTTCAAGGCAACTTGATCTCAAGGTAAAATAAGTTATAAATTCAAATATCTTAAAAGTGGCTGAATAAATGCCAACAAATTATATATATTTGAAATCAGAACAAGAGATCTTTCATTTGAGATAATAATATACAAAGTGGTCGATTTTTTATTTCCTCTATTACAAAAGATACTACCTGAAAAAACCTAAAACTTTTGTATTTAAAGTTTATTTCTATAACTAATATTAAGGGCTGTAGGTGGGAGTCAAAATATAATGAATAACCCTGAACGTTTGTCATAGTTTCATATTGTTATTTACAATTATTTATGTTATGAACATTTATTCGTATCTCATGCATGACAAGTCTTATTTTACATCAATCAAGTAAGTAATTTTCTTTCTTAATTAGTTATAATTTTGTAATGTAGTAAGTTATGCATATCATATTGTTAATTCGTTTTCTAATTATCTCCAGAGCCTGATGAAGGCAGCAGTAATTAAAGAACTTCGAAACGTTGCTTAAATTGAACGAAAAATAAGCGTTTTCTTTAAAATAACCCTCTCCATTAAGAAGGAAAAATAATCTATTTAAAAGAAATAAATATTTTCTGTAAAGTTAATATATTGCCAACTTAAGTAGACGTACTGTATAGCGAATTTTTTCTTAAAAAATTAAAAATCAAAAGATAATAATTTACCATTTCACACTCATTGCGAGGCCAGATTTTCGTTGATACAAATTTTCGTCTGCGATACAAAATTTTGATAATTGTTGATTGTTTACTAAAATGTGCTTTTGTCAATTACCCAATTAATAATTTGTTTATTTTCTAAAGCTGGAGGCCAGTTTCCTGCATCTATGCCATCCTACACCCAGAGTTACACATGTACGCATTCTTGTGGAGCTAGTATTTCCATTGCGTAATTTTTGCGTCATTTCTTTATCATTAAACAGAGAGCGAAGCGTTTCAATCACTTTATTGTTTTCTCTTCATTTATTTCATTTTATAGTTCACGAACCGGTCGGTAAGTACAGCATTCGTTATTGCGTAAATGCAGAATTAAGCGTAACTAGACAGGGCAGCGAGCTAGCGCGTGTTTATTATTAACACGAGTCAATACTTTTTTATTGTTTAGGGTTTTCGAAAGGATGGAAAGAGACATTCATGAGTGGAGAGCAAGAACCGTGGGTGTTTAGGGGAGGTTTAACCGCCGATTTACAGGTTCGCCTTACTTTCGACCGAATCGATTAGAATTTTTATATTTTAGAGATTAATTCCTGTCGATTCGGGGAATGATTTGTTCGTGTACAAAGCACCCGACATTCCCTACTTCTCGAGTCTATACGATTCGTCCGTATTTGGTTCAAGACGAATCTCGCGTATACGAAGTTTGCACTCGAACATGCAAGGACGGATTAGAAGATAGTCATTCATATCCGGAGGGGTTCAAAAATCTAAATGCGGATCGTATAGTTGGGCCTTACCTTACTTTACATCCAGAATTTTGTATGGTAGTCGAAGATGAGACCGGAGTCGTTGGATACGCGTGCGCCGCTCTTGATTACAAAAAATTTCGGGTGAAAGAAGAAATTGCTTGGATACCCGACTTGTGCTTAAAATATCCAATGAACGAGTCTCATAAGGGCCTGTCGAAGCTAGGCCAGGTATGATATTTCGACGTCGCAAATGCTTACTTAAATGTAAATAAATTTCTAGGAAAGTCTTTCCCATTTTCATAATTTCAAGGACGAGCAGTTTGTTTCCAGTTCAACGCATCCTTCCAGTATGATATGTAGTCTATTGCCGTCCGTTCTGGATCAATCTGTAAGCAAACGATTAGTAACATGTCTGTTGGCGGCGCTTAGAGCGAACGGTAAGTTAAACAAACGCGTATTTTTTTTAAATTAATTTTTATCGGATCAGGATCTTTTGGGGTTCACGTGATAATGAACATTATGGACAATTACACGCACGCGTTTTACGGAAAATTAGGATTTGTTGAAAACACGCGACGCATTAAAGGTAAAATTGTGATGGGACGCACTTTTTAAAAATTGTCACAGTGAGCATTTTGACTGATTAATTTTTAAACTTTGTACATAACTATTTCGTATCAGAGTTATTTTGTAACATTATAATATTTCATATTTATAATTCGTATAAGGTGATATGTAAAATAATTAAGAAGCCATTATATTCGTTAATTTACAAAAAAGAATGCTCGACATTTTAATTTTGTAGTTTTGGTGTACTACATTTAGAAACTGTAATGGCGTTAAAAATGGTTGTACAAAAAGACGTCCTTGCAATGTGTGTGTTTTTTATGCAGGAACTAATCATCACAATATTAATTTATGCATTACACAAATCATCTGTAATTTTTAAATTACGTTTTTGTTTATTCAAGTATTGCAAGTAAATTAAAGAAATGATTTTTAAATAGTATATCTTTTATCCTTCCATTAATCTCCCAAATAGACAAAACTAGTGAAAACATCTCAAAAACTTGCTTAAAAACTTTAAAATTAACTTGAGAGTTTCTTCCTCATTTCGTCTAATTAGACAATATTTATTTATTTATTTGTTTACACTGTTCAACAGAAATCCCAATATACAAATCAATTAGTAAGCTAATTAAATTTTTAAACATGCAGATCTAATTTTGCTTTCGTTACCAATTGAAAAGTGAAGGCTGGATCATATAGAATTGTAATTCGTACACCATGTTTTAATAGGAGAGTACTTTTGTACGTTCGTACGAGGTGGCATCCAAGTAAAACGTGAGGCTTGATCTCACATTTAACCTTCGTACATTAAAGTTAACAGTCTCAAGTATATCTTTAGAATTAATTTTATTATTTAATAATTTGTGCAAAAACACAATACTTGTGTCTGCTTTCTCAAGCTATGTATAGGGTGGCGCATTAAAAGCTGTGATGGGAGTATGCCAGTTGCGGAGTATGTACCAACAATCTTAAAAAAGGAAAGAAAGAGAAAGTGTTTTTAAGGAATCTTCATGTTAAACATAAGCTTAAAAAGCACTAGAAACCGTAAGAATTTATATGTTCTGAAAGATATTGAAGAATCAAGGCCTTAACATTAAAAAGTTTTGAGTGGTTTGCTTGCCAGTTTACCCCGTGTTTCGTACACTAGTGGTCCACTGATAATAACTAATATTACCTTAAAGATGACCTACATCTGTAAAGTGCAATACCAAATATCATCAAAATCGACAAAACCGTTCTTTGTCGCCAAGCAAAATAAAAAAATTTCTTTTGAACTTTGAATCAGAATACTGGCTAAACGAAGCACACTTTTGGATATAGGTAAGTAAGTTGGGTTAAATCATCTTATTTTGAGCCCAGGAATCTGTGGTTAAGTGATGTCCACACATTTTAGGGACACCCTGTATATATCACATCGGTTTGAAGTTGGCTATCTGTGATGTACTGCGTTACAGTGACGAGGTTGAACGACCTTTTACGAATCCATGTTGACGTGAGAATAATTTATTGATAATATGGTGATAAATATCACAGTGAAAAAGAATTTCAAAAGCTTTTAGCAAGATTGCAGAAGTTATAGAAATAGGCCTGTAATTTTCAATATTAGTGCGATCATCTTTTTGTGAATAGGACACACTTTGGACAACTTCCACATAGAGGACATAGTAGCACTTTTTAAGCAAATGTTAAGTAATATAGTAAAGGTCATGCAGAAGAACCACAGAACAATATCTAATTAAAAATTAAGGTATGTTATCGGGTCAGGTGGTTTTATTTTTTTAGTTGTTTTAATGCCCATAAAACGTCATTTCTCGTCAAACTGAGAGAGATATTCAGAGAGAAGTAAATAAGAGCAACATTATTGTTACTAGTCATTGGATCTCTGAGTCAATGAACTACTTACTGGAAAAATCTGCAAAACTATTAGTAATATCTTCTAGTGTGTACTGCATTGTTATTATGAGTGCATGGTATTCGGAATAAATGAGATGTTTTTTCACAGAACTTGTTAGGATTAGATTGTATATGTAGATTCAGCCGACTCGATAAATGATTTATACTGAGCGTTAACATCAATCTTTATTTTGCACGCAAACAGGAGAATTTTGGTATACATGGTAGTATCCGTTCACAGAGGAGAAAAATTTCAAATGATGACAAATGTGGGCCCTGCAAATAAACCAAGAACGTACTCGCCTGTGGCTCTTGCTGCTAAACCCAGCTTATACAGGGTGATGCATAACTATTGGGACATAGGCTAAGGGCGGGTTATTTAGACCAAAATATGACCATAAGACACAATATGCCTTAATAAAATATTGCTGTGGAAAAGATACACGGCGTTAGATAAAAAATGTTTTTATTTATTTTTTGTTAATAGTTTCACTGTAAATTTATTAATTCTTATTCAAAAAGAATAATCTGAATAATTATTTGAAATCCCCTTCTGACACTACAGATTGTTCAACTGCGTTTTCTCGAAACAGATGAAATTATCGTATTTAAACAGGAGTACCAATATTGTGTAGAAATGATTTTTACGTCATATTCTCTAATCAAAATCACTAAGAAGTTTTCTCAAAAAAAGTTACCAGTCGATTTCATCATCAAGGAATTAATCACATGCGCGCCCCCTACAACAAATTGTAGGAAATAGTACATAAAATAATGTTCTTGGTCTAAGTTATGCCTCTCTGCCGATTGATCGGTACTTATCTCCAGTGATACCGACTGAAAAGTATTGAAAAGCATATTTATGCATCAAACTACACTAATATGTCAAAGCACTAAACACAAAATGTTTTGTTTTGTCAAAAGATCTGGTCTAAAATGAATTCTAATCCCGATTTTAATGGGAATTAGTAGTATTTAATCTAGATTTTATGCGACTAGAAACACCCATTTGCCATAAAAATTGAGCTGAAAACCCTCTTTTTCGGAGTTACTAGTAACCAAACCCATTTGAAAATGGGCCTAATCTAGACAAACCTGAAATTAGAGACGTCAGGTCACGGCTCCAGGTCAAGGTCAGGTCAACTTGTGAACTCGCCTAGACCTCCTGAACAATTTGACGTGTCGATCTCAAAATCAGTTCAGTGGTTTTCGGAGGAGAAGACGAACATACAGACACACAGACAAACCGGGTCACGATTTTATATGTATAGATACTTCCAAGAGATACAAGAAAACGGCTTTCAAAAGCTGTGCACCCATCAACATGTATACATCGTGACAATTTCAACACAAACATTGTTGGTGTAATATTTTTTTAATCAAAGGGAGGCAATGGACTAAATGTAAAATTCCCAATAGCAGTTCAGTAGGGTAAAAACCAAAAAAGTAGATAAATTGGAAATAATTGCTTTACAAAGTTTTATTGTTTTAATTGCTTCAATTGGAGCTCATATATGCCTATACTAGGTTTTCCGCCTCGGCTAAGTTGTGGTTAAGTGGTGGGGGTTAAAATGTATTCCCAAAGTGTTATTTCTGCGGTTTTAGGGTTATATCTCGTAAAGAACTCACAGTATTAAAAACATTGTTCTGTTAGAAGTTGTACGATATCAAATTCTGTATGGAATTAGACCAGGCGCATATTTTCTGCTTTACGTTTTATACTAGTGCATCAAATAAAACATTACACCGAAAAAATAGGTAAGGTGATAAAATTTGTGTCCATTGTAACAATCGGAGAACGGTTATAGTAAGTATTTATACAATGGTTATAGTTACCGAGCTGATTTTGGGCGCATTTTAAAGAAAATTTAGGTCTCTACCAATTTTATCAACGTAGTTTGTTGGTATCTTTCTTCGTTTTTGCACAAACATAAAATTAATCTGATAATTGCGGCAATGTGGCAACCGTTTTGATTCACAAAAACTGATACAGTAAAAAAGATATTATTGTTACGGAGCTGATTTTTAGCCTCATACTAAAAGGAATTAATAGTAGATTATTTTACTAGGAGTTAAACAATATAATTGATGAGCTTAAAAGTTTGCTGGCGAGGCGTCAGCCGAGACCGCAAATTAAGCAACAATTATATTTTTAACTCAAGTGAAATATATTATTTTTCTTCAAGCATTCATTGCTAGTTTTCATGGGTTATTTTCAAATTTTCAAGATTCTCGAGTGGTATAGTGACTTTTATTGTCGACGAATCAAGTTGGTACTTTACTGTTACATTCATAATATGACATAACCGAGGTACCAACCTGTAAATTGTTTGTGAAAACAAAGAACTGTTACTTTTAATGTTTAGACAGTAAAAAGCCTTTTAGCGTCTGCCAGTAGTTCAATAATATGCCGTTTTATTGTCGCTTGAAGAAAAAATTTTTGTTATAGTTTTCCATAAACGAACAAAATTTGACAGAGAAATCGCTTACTTGATAACTTTAAAAATCTTATGGTTCATAAGAACTGTTATAGAAAACAGTTTGAGTTATAGGCTTGGTTTTATCCAAGCAAATGTATATTGCCCTACTAATTATACCCAATCTGAAAAAAAATTTAACAACGTTGAAGAAATTAGGGTTCATAAAATCGAAGTTTGTGCAGAAACAACAAAAGATACCAAAAATTAAAATTAAATTAGTTGAGCATTAAATTTGCTATATAATGAAACCAAAACCAATTCAATAGCTTTAACCGTTTTCGAGAGGTTATTAAAGTTATTAAGTGACATATTTTACTCTGACTAATTTTCTGTGTTTATGTAAGGAGTTTATGTAAGCCAGATTCTAGATTGATATATAGGTGACAAAACGTAGGTGGTTACCATTTTGACACGATCAATCCCGGAAGACGTTTTTTGTTTTAACAACGACTCCGGCCCTTGAAGCTTTAAATCTTGTAATGAAATCCAATGCAGTTTTCAAAATTTTATTTTGTGTAGTCTAGATTAGGATCTAAAGGTCATCTCCGATGTTCGATGCTCTGATGATTTCTGCTTCACCAAGTTGCCTGTTATCACAAAAAATTGGTTAGAGAGGACATCGATATCCATAAACATCCAGAATATAACATTTCAAGAAATCCTGAGGTTCAATGATATCTGATATCTGATCCTCAAGAAGAAATTTTAATTAACTTGCTTTTTTTTAACAGTTACTGCGGGGTCGAAGCTTCCGCTCAAAATGCAAAAAATGTGGAAAAGAGAACCACACACTTAACACTTTCACTGCTGATGGAAATTACATAGATCATCTCACGAGCTGAAGAACTTTCTTCTTAAAAAGTCATTATATATGGCAAAAAATAAACCTTCTAAAGATGAAAGTTGTCTACGAGGGGTGGAATATCCATTGGGGGTGGTGTCACGGATACGTGTCGTCAGCACCTGGTGAAGTAATTTGTTACCCTATGCGGACCGACACGGATCCGTGTCGCAACTTTTTAACAAATATTATGAAAATGATAACTCAATTAAGTTCGATAGACAATTTTGTCTTAAAACAATTTATTTTGTAATTTTCTACATAATTAATAATATACGTCATTTTTTACACAGATTCGTGAAAGTTTTGAAGCATTCTCCAGCGCAAAGTCCTGGTTCTCCGACACATGACGCACAATGAAAGATTGTTGCCTTTCGCTTTTCTGGACAGAACACATTCGGCAACGTTTTCTTTTGTTTGGCCCTTTTCATCCTTCTGCGAAATTTTTGAAATTACGTGAGCAGGCTGTGGTAAAGATCGTTTGAAATTGGATCAAACTCGATCTGCAATAGTTTCTCTAGTAGTGATAGTCGAAAATCGTACAAATTGCTTCTATTTCCAGAAAACTTTACATATAAATTGAAGGAATTTAGAAACATAAGCTGCATGAAGTGAATTCTAATTTTAGTGGCCACCTTATAGTCTTTCTCTCACAAGGGTAATAGGGAATTCATTTGATCTTGTCGATCAACACCCCCATATGTTGATTGTAATAATAAATTGGAGCAGGTTTTTCTCAGTATTTGCTCTTCTGTTCACGTACTCCACCATTCGATTATCGTATTGATTAGATATGAACAAAACGTCTCGCTTATCTTTCCATTTTCCAATTACTATGTTGTTGGCATATCTAGCAATGCAATCTCCTTTTTCAATTTTTTTGAAGCACTTCCTTTGGATTGCCCTTCCTTTTTGAATTTAATGTTCCAGTGCAGTAGGTAGATCGTTTGGAAAGCTTGTCTGTTAAATCATAAGAATTATAATAATTGTCCATAAAACTGAATGTCCGCTATCTAAAAAGGTTCTAAGAGGTCCAACACCACCTTTGTTGTGTGACCTTTTCCTCACTGATCTCCCATTTGCCCTGTATATACTGATGATTTTAGAATAATGCCATTTGGTTCGGAGAGCATGTATAATTTTATTCCATACTTATGGCGCTTATTTTTTATGTATTGTCGAAATACTAATCGACCCCTCCACAAAACCATTGATTCATCTAATGATAATTTCTTTCCAGGGTAATAAATTTCGGCCATTTTTCTGTTGAAAAATTGTATAATCGGACGTATTTTGTACAACCGATCTCTGCTTGCTTCATCCACAGCGGAATTTGGTGCAAAATGTAGACATCTCATTATTCCTAGAAACCGGTCCCTGCTCATTTTTTTGCAAAATTGGCAAACTAAATAAAGTTTGTCTTCCAATAATCCTGTAATCGGTTCATTCTTATTGTTCAGGTGTGTAATAACAGACCCAAAAATATTAAAATTCCTCTCTGGTAAGAGGCTTCCATTTGGATATTCTGGAATGTTGAAAACCCCCTGAGGACAAAAATTTCTTTGGCGTAAATGTTCGTTTGTTCGACGACGATATCAATAATTTCATTCGTGAATATCATTTAAAAAAAATGTATAGGTTGGTTGCCGGGATTAGGTACCAAGAGGCTATTATTTTTATAAATAAATAATTCTTCATGGCTTGAGGAACATCACTCCACACAAGATTTGCAGAACTACCTCTCTCTAAATTTTGTGAAACTGACATCTGCGAAGCTTGCACACCTTTGGAGATTGTGTG
Source organism: Abscondita cerata (assembly GCA_030710515.1). NCBI lineage: Eukaryota > Metazoa > Arthropoda > Insecta > Coleoptera > Lampyridae > Abscondita > Abscondita cerata. The sequence continues at coordinate 56,222 of JALBCR010003092.1, forward strand.
ACATTAAAAACAACAATAAAAAAACATAATGCTTACTATCATCAACTTCACCACAGTCCGATGATTCATCATCCTCTGAAATTTCGGGAGTAAAATCTTACTCGGAATCAACAGCAAACTCGTACTCTTCATCGCTAGATGCACTTAGAACCGCTCTCATTTCTTCTTCAGTAAGATTCTTAATATTTTTGTACTTTTGTCGTGGCCGTTTCTGCCCTGAAGGCCCAGCTCCAAGATCTGACATTTTAATTTATTTTCAAAAAATTTAAGAAACACTACACTTCGTTCGCCTATTTCGCGTTAAAACGAACTGAAACCCATGAACGCAAAATACAACGAACTTAGGGGAAATTTGCGTTATTAATTCTATGAAAAACGCTGAGACCTCTTTTACATTGTCCGTCTACAATTATAAGGAAACATACCGAGGGTAGTTTATGGCCATTTACGATAAGCCGACCAAAATTATTGACCTCCTAATAAATTTCGTTTTGCCATCCTTTGAAGTATTTTTATTTCATTTTTCGTGTTCTTTTAGAATAAAATAATTTATTGGGGTTTGCAATTCAAAGTACGCGCGGCAGTTATTGGCTATTGCTCTCATAAACTTCTGTAGAGACAATGTGATAGAAATACGTTTTTATTATAAAGTGCAAAAGTAAAACAAAAATATTGTTTTATTTATTTATTTATTCGTATGGTTATGTTACAGGTATGTTCTTCTTCGTATTTATTTACAATCTAAAAAAATGTACGCCAACTACGGATTTTGGATCGCTCTAAAACGCAATTTACGCTAAGCTAGGTCACAACGTTTTCTTATTTTTGAAGAATTACACTTTTGCAGTTGGAAAACGGACTAAACTTTTAAACAGGGACCTTTTAAATTAACCCTTGTCAAAAGTGTGCAACTGTCTTATTCGGGAAACTAAGTTAATTTTCAAATATTAGAATGCTTAACCCATATGCTGACACGATATTAGATACTTCGGCGCAGTCCTGAAAGATTTATATTTAATCTGAGCGACACATATTAACGGCACGGATCGGGTCGGCAGCACTGGAGTAAGAATACTAGCGTCACGGATCCGTGACATCAGCAGTGAATGTGTTAAATTGTTTTGAAAGATTTCTCCTGATAAAACTACATTGTAATTTGAAATTACTATATAGTTCAAACCTAAAATGGCTAAACACATTTCATTCTCAGTTTTAATCAATATTAGCAAACTTCATTGATAGATACCAACAAAGGAACATTTATTTATTTATTTATTCGTATGGTACATTTTCATTATTTTATTGTGATGTAAGCGTTATGTATGGTGCTCCAGAAGATCAGTATAAACGTCAACGAAACCTTGTGCAGTTGTTGGTTGGTTTGTGTTGGCAAAGCATTTGCTTCAATTCTTAGGAAAACCAGAAAAAATTAAACTAGCCAACCCTTACCCACCTTAATATTTCTATGTAATAATACTGATTAAGTGTGAAACATACAGCGTGTCCCAAATTTGCATCTGTATACCAGGGGCTTCGGCTCCTGTTATACCTCAGAAATGGTTTTGGAAATATTGGCAAAAACCTGAAAATAGGGAAATTCGTTTTCTGCCAATAAATACGAAAACGTTAATTTGAAAGCTGTCAAAATGGGACATTCTCAGAACACTTTTTAAGACGAATAAGATGACGTATACGACATTTCACAATCTTCTTTTGTTATCCACCAACCTGCCTTAACTTTCATTTTCTTATGGCCGCCATTTTGGATTTTTAGGTTTTTGGAAAAGTGTAAAATTTCCAGTCTAGCGATGTCTCACAAGTGCATGAAAGATTTGAGTATCATCGAAATATCATAGTACGTAAAATTAGGTCTTAGGAGGCCAATAATAAGTAATGTATGGAAGGCATTGAATTTTCAATAAAACCTGAATGTAAATTCCCTTCTCAACAAGTCAAATGTTTTGGGACAAATTTCCAAATATGAGTGTGTTTAAAAAACAAATTAGAAACATTGTTGTTAATTTAATTAATACTTCAACTTTTGAACAACCTACAAGTAAATACAACATTGAAAATTAAAATAGCAACAGCAGAATTAAGTGCTCTAACATCATTCAAGCCCGTAATGTAAAATATTATTTAAAGATTTGCAAAAGTGACGTCCATTTGCATCGAGACATTTTGACAACTGTTTTCGTACAACCTAGCAAGTGTATTTCTGTTAATATTTCTAAATGTGTCCAAAACTCTCTGTCTCAGAGGATTTCTATGGTTGCAGGACCCCAGAGGTAGAAATCTAATGGCCAAAGGTCAGGAGATCTAGGAGTCCAAGATATTGGATCATTTAAGTAAATAGTTTATTCATCAAACTACTCTCTTAAAAGATTCCCGACTTGAATGATATTGTGAGACGGGGATCCATCCTGTTAAAACAAGGTTCTTCTGAACTCATCTTCGGTTAGAGTAGCTCGTAAAGGCACAGCACAACCTGTGAAAAGAATCTGAGAATACACATATTTTACCCTGTCGCAGGAGGCATATTTGCAGACGTATTGTAGTGTAAGAGGACGGCAATTACTAGTTCTGGTTTTTCACATCTGTAGAATTGTGTGTCTTTGATGTCTAGGGGTGAAACAAAGGGTAATAAAAATTTGGAAAAAATATTGGGGTACGGTTGAAATGGAATTCGAGATTGGTGTTTGATTACGAGTAAGAAAGGAAGGTTTTTCATTGTTAGTGCTAAGATTAGTGCGTTTAACATATTATTGTAAGTTATAGTGAAAAGACATTAGGGAATTATGTGGACGAGATTCCCAATAATTTTGGGCCTTCTTATAGGAGTTGAGGAACAATAGGGTCGTCAATGATACACCATGTTCTTAATAGCCGACGTTTCGATTGGCGATGGCCAATCTTTCTCAAGGCAATCTAAGAGTTGGTGACATCAAGGACTCCTCAAGGGAACCATAGGGTCCAGATCGTCAAAAATTCAAAATTGTTTAATTATTAAAATAAAATTCAAAACAAACTGGTTTACGTTAAAATTACTTGGACAAGTGTCAATAAGATAAACATGTAAAACAATACAAAATAAATTAACAAATAGTGTACAAAACAACCATACATGAAGACTAGTACACGAACAATTATTGAATCTCGTCCACATTGAATTTTTAAGGAGCTTTAATACTTTTAGGGAATTATGTTTTTAATATTAAAATAATAGAAAATAAATTAATGGATATGATTTTGATATGAAAGATGGCGCAACCTTTGTTCGATTTTCGATAATAATGATTTATGTATGTTGTGCATTTAATTACGTTATTTTCTTATAGATTTGGTAATTATACAAATTGTTTTAAGACTGAAATCTAGTTCTGAGTTGATTTTGTATAATAATGATGTAGGGAAAATGGGGTACATTCGGCCATTTAAAAAAGTCACAACAGCATACATATGTTTAAACAAAAACTGTGTTTACTGCTCAAATCTGCATGGTCTTACCTAATACTATCCACGTTTTTAGTTTGTTGCAATATTTTTGTTGTATTAAATTATTATTTCTTTCAAAGTATAAAACAACCGAAAGTACCCCATCATTGGGGTACTTTCGTCATATGGTTGGGGTACATTCATCAGGACATAAAAATAAAGAATTCGGTAATTTCGTTTTGTTTTCACTTTACATTTAAATTGCTAAATCGGTAATTAAAGGTAAATATTGATGAGGTTCTTGCAGTTCCAGTTTGAGTTGGTGGATGCAATCTGGCAACAATAGATGAAATATCTGCGTCACTGATGTCTTCCACCGTGGAAAAGTAAATGTGTGGCTGCAACCCTTTCTTCTCATAAATTTAACTATGAAGGAGACTGGAGAATTAATTTGTTCAATCCGTTCTACGTAATGAATGCTGGTTGTCTTTGCCAAAAATTTACGAGAACAAAGTCTCCAGTCTCAATTTCGCCTTCTAGTGAAGGTTCAATCTCTTCAATTCATCACTGCTGTTGGACATGACGTCGTCAATGATATATCGGAATCGCTTGAGCTCTCACAAATGATTTTCTTGACTTACTGCCGTTCTTATTTATTTGCTGTTGAGATGAGTCCCTATGGTTAAATATTTCTCTTCACTTTTCCTCTCCTTATTACAGATTGATTTCTTATTTTTTCCAATTCTAAATTCTCTCTAATATTCAATTCAGGGGTGTCTGTATAAATAGTGGACTTGGACTTTCTTCTCCACTTCTTTTCTTGGGAGTCCTGCAGAACGTTTCACTTCAGTTGTAAGTTGAGTGCCTAAAGTTGAAGGCTGTTCAGGAGCGATTAAATAGACTTCAGAGGTACCTTGCCGTAACTTTAGATTATTATCTTCAGCAACAGTCACATTCTCAACTGAGATAGGTTTTCAGGGATATCTGATCGCTGGTTTGTATTATTATCATCATGAGACAAATTATCTGCAATCAAGGTCTATCAGTAACACTGCTTGCCTCCTGGTTCGTTTTCAATGGCTCATCCTGTATATCAACCAATGTAGGTCCTAGGCCAAAACTAAATATACAGGGTGTTTCAGAATAGGAGGCTGATCCTTAAGGGTGTCAATCCTTACGCGATTTTAAGAAGAAAAGTTTAAATAAACATATGTCCTAAACCTCTTAACTTTTGATCTACAAGGTGTTCAAGTTTTAGAAAAATTTTTTCAAAAGTACGAGACTCAATGAGGCAAAGAACTGAAGCATGCATACTTGCAGGTGGTGGCCAATTTCAACAGCTATTCTAAATTATTTTCTTTTTTAGGTTATTTAATGTTAGTTCTTTTTATTTTAATGTTAAAATTATTATGTATTAAACAATCATTAATTAATTGCCAAATCTTTTTTATGCAAAACCGCTTGCGGGCGAAAAACCAGAAATCAAATTCCCCTTAAAATGAATGGAGATTTTAAAATAATTTTTATTTTAAGAAAAAGCAGTGGCGTACATATTTCTCTAAAATATCTAGTCCTCATCCTGTACGGACGCCACTGAATAAAAAAATTTAAAATGTTTAAATCAAAATAGTTGTTGTTGCTTAGAAGGCATATGCCAAATTTTATTAAAATATCTATAAAGATATTAAAGTTATGATAAAAAATGTTTTTCTTAAAACTTGAACACCTTGTAGATCAAAAGTTAAGAGGTTTAGGACATATGTTTATTTGAACTTTCTTCTTAAAATCGCGTAAGGATTGACACCCTGGATCAGCATCTTATTCTGAAACACCTGTATAAATGGAATCGGCACAGAATTGCAGGAGAGAACCAGGAGGCTTGGACTCATATGCAGTGAAGTATTTTTAAAAATTAACCTATATTTTTTAAATTAACCTATATGGTTGTTGTCCGACAAGACAGAGGCTTTCAATTAGTATTATTCTAAAAGCAATACTATCTTTTCTAGAAATATCTTAGAGACGGCTTAGGACATAACCAATTTGTCAAAAAATGCTAAATGTGGAAAACATGCAATAAATCTTCATCTTATGTACATGCATATAAGATCTGGGTAAAACAAATAAAACTGGTCATTAAACAAAATTTATTAAAGAAAGCATTACTTCGAGCAACGAACCAAACATAATTTCTCATTTATTTATAATTTCTTATTTGCATTTTAAAATTATAAATTTTATTGAAAATTGACTTAAAGCAAGTAGCACACGAAATACTTACAAATTTTAGTCATAACATTTGGGGTTGTATATTTAATTGCTCTTTCTACAAAAAATCACGCTGGATTTCGAGAAGAATTTTGGAAATTCTATAAATGTTTAAAATTATTATTTTTTTTGTTGCAAGTCCACGATCTTTTGTGAAGTTTTATGATCTGTAAACAAAATACAAAATAATCTAAAAAGTTACTTAATACTTACACTTTCAATTTCTTTCCGGCAAACTCTTGCTCAGCTCTAGGCGAATTCGATCGGTTACTTACTTCCAACTGAAGATGTTTCATTTGATTAACCACTTCGTCGATCAATTCTTGAATGTTCACTTTTCACTTCACCCTCCTCTTCTTTGCCTTAGATTTCTCTATCATAACATCGACTTTTCGGTCAAATCTTTTCTCGAGAACATCTTGTTGTAGTCTGGATCGACGTCGTAAGGCGCTTGCGGCAAATCTTCTAAAGACACTTGTCTCGGCAATTCCAACTTTGACTTTAACCTCCACTTATTGAGAGCTTTTAAATTTTTTCTTGTTGTAATATCTTTTCTGATCCGATAATAAGTCGGTTAATCGTTTTAACCACATCTTTTAAAGCGCACTCTTGAACGCGATCGTTCTTCTTCTTGTTATGCCACGAAAGAATGTGATCGTAGCGAAATTTTGAACATCCTCTGGTGATTTTGTGCGTTCTTTTAAAATGTGTTGTAGGTAATAGTTTCCCGTTTGTGTTTGACAACTGTTTAACTAAAATAGGAACGAACGCGTTGCTTTCATTAGGATTTAATGAAGGGTCTATGTTTTGCGTATCGTCGTCTTTGGTGACAACAGAACAACTGTCAGGCAAAGCAATACTTTCTGTTTCGTCTTCCGACTTATCTTTTCTAATTTTTCATGTTCCGCTTTAAGAAAACTGCATACTGTGAGTATGCCTTGGTTTAAAATCTCTTTAGGTGGATACACTATTGGATTTCCGGATATTTGAACTTTCAATTTTGGAACGACACCTAAATAAAAATTGATGGGTTTTAATGTAAACAAAAGTTGAAACTTACCGAGCTCGGTAGGCAAATACTCGATTCTGTTATTTTGTAGAAGAATGTTTCTAAAGATTGATGTTCGGCAATATTAGACGGTATAGTGGTAAGTTTGTTCTTTCTCAAATCCAGCCACGTGAGGTTACTTAATTTTTCAAAAAAATCATTGGAATTTCTTCGATTTCGTTGTCTTCAATATAACATTTTCAAGTTCACCATCGCCATTATGTTTTCCGGTTTTTTTCAAATTTTTACTGGCATTATCCAAAATTACGTCCATGATTGACATTTTCTAATTTTGATATTGCAAATGCGAGGAAAAAATTATTTGACACACGTGTATTTAGTTGCCATGGTTGTTTGTTTCATAAAATCGATTTTAGTTGTTTATTTGCATTTAATCAATAGTGCGCTATCCTGGTTACATTTGGTAACATTAAAATATTTCTGTAGGGGCAGTTGGAGCACAATGGTACGAAAAAATATTTTTCTTCAACGACAATAAAACAGCATATTATTGAACTACTGGCAGACGCAAAAGGCTTTTTACTGTCTAAACATTAAAAGCAACAGTTATTTTGTTTTCACAACTATTTAGAGGTTGGTACCTCGGTTATGTCATGTTATGAATATAACAGTAAAGTACCAACCCGATTCGTCAAGAATAAAACGTCACTATAACAGTCGAGAATCTTGAAATTTTGAAAATAACACATGAAAACTAGCAATAAACGCTTGAAGAAAAAATAATATATTTCACTTGGAGTTAAAAGTATAATTGTTTAACTTCTAGTAAAATATTCTTCCATTATGGCACGACGAGCGGGCGATTCCTCTCGTTGAACAATAGACTGCTTATACAACCAATTTAATAATATACTATTATTTTAGAAAATCAGTGTTTATTCTTTATATAATTTTTGCTTACAAACATCAACAATATACCTTAACTTAATAATTGCACAGCAAAACAGAGATCAATAATCAAACTTAAACCTTTTGTGAACCCCTTCCTGTGTTTCACTGTGCCCCAGGTCTGGGGTACAATGAAACAGGGTATGGAGCACATTGGAACACGACCTGTATTCATACCAAAAATTAACCAATGGTATCAAATCTTTTTAATACCTTGTCAGGAACGTTGTAGATGCGTTTTTGACGTTTAGTTTTTCCAGATAAGGACGGGTTTAGTAAGAGTAGTTCAATATCCTCAGCTGAAACCATTGCCATGTCCGGTTCTAACGAAAAATAGAAACTATTGTCAACTTTTGCTCTTCGCCGCAAATAATTTATCTCAAATTCGTTGTTCTCTTCTATATCAGACAGTATTTGACCAACGAAAATTTGATTTGCTTCAAATCAGCAAATTTATCACGATAAAATCGTTAGGTTTTGGTAATTTAAAACTTGACAGTGGAAGTTTCATATCGTTATCACTATATTCGCACGAAGTTATATTATCATCTGAATCGAACCTTTTCTCACGACTAGAAAATAGTGTCTTTGTTACTTTTTCAGTTTTCAGCCTTTTAGTATCTTCGTTATTTTTGTTCTTTTATTTTTTTGTTCTCTTTCGCGTGCACGTTCTTCTATTTCATTTTCACAGGAGTGTCAGTTAATATCAAACTTTTCCTTTCTTTCTCTTGTTATTGTTTTTCTAAACCCTGCTCTAGGAAGTTTCTACATTCTAAGAGGCTTTTTATCTGATATTCAAATCCTTGAATTTGTCACTTCGATTTTTCAAATGCCTGTCCTACAAGCTCAGCCACATTGTAAATTGTTAACGTCTGCCCTGGGTGCCGAACCATCCATGAATCTGCCGCAGCATTATAATTGGTTTGGAACGGCTCAAACACGGATACGTCGAGGCTTGAAATTTGTGACTGGTATGGAGGCAATATTCAAAACCACTGGGCCCCGTTCCATAGTGCCCCATAGCGTGTACAAAATTTCAAACAAGTCTTCAAAAAGTTAGGTTATGTTTTGACTTAACACATAACAGTCTGAAATAGACAAATGATTAAGATTTATGAAAAAAATATATCACTTACCTATTGTTTAATATTTTTTACTAAAAACGAAACTTTGAAAAGAAATCTCAACTTTTGAACATATTTCACTACGTCCTGGTATGGCGCAGGACGCGCTGCGATCGGTCGAAGCGGTAGCGCGCAGATTAGTTTGAAATTCAAATTTTTATCGACATTGTTCCATAGTGCCCCGTGTTCCACTGTTCTTAACTGACCTAAATGTAGGTACTTGCTATTTTAGTTGCTCGAGATATGTCATTGATTACCTACTGATTTGTGTGATACTCATTTACTTAATTAACTTGTTTACACTTTAATTACGTTTTTGAAATCAAACTGTATTTGTAACAAAATGGAAACCGATTCGGTTCGCTGATGATGATAAGCAGCTATTGAGACACGTGTCCGAGTAGGTATAGTTTTTGGTGCAGTTTTTTTTGGTTTCCCTTTTGTTACAGATAGACGCGGCAGTTTAGAGTTCCATTCCTTTGATCAAACTGTATTACCTAAACCATTTTTTAATCAAAATTATAATCAAATTTTTGCCAAAATTCCTCGCGTTTACGAAACTAGGAATTTTTTTTCAAAACCGAAATTGTAATTCATTTTGAAGAAAAGTTTTTACGTTGTTGCGCTCTCGTTCTTTTTATGGTTTTAAAAGTTGGGAATAAACTACAGTTGGTGGAGATATTTTTCTTAAAAGTATATTTTGGATATACAAGCAGATAAGTCAACTTTTATTTTGTTTGTAGTAGGAACTACATTGGTAATCAAAAAAGCAAAATATCTATTAATAAAAAACATCTTTGAACGCATTTTCTTCATATAGTAGATCTCAACATCATCAAAGTGTTAGGAAATAACTGGTAGTCTTTCAAGAGATTGTAATTTACGTTAGTATTTTTCCTTTTAAAATAATCGCTTAGCCTCTATTATGAATACTTAACTTGTTGAATTTCATTTACACGGAAATTTTTTTGCTTGATAGTGTTCGTAACTAAATTCCAATATCTATTATTAAATTCGTAAACTATTTGAAATTAATAATACTAAAATAACAATTTAAAAAGCCTTGATAAAGCTCACGTAGGACTTAGTAAAACGTTGGCTAATTAAAACAGGTTAGTTTCTACGTTCATCTCTTCACCTCGAGGAATCCTTACGAAGAGATTAATCTATAATGAGTCGATTACGTCTGACAAATGGAAGAGCGATTCTTTGGTTTGATTATAACACAGACTTGAAAAGATTGGGTTGCGGTTTTAAATAAAAAAGAAGCAGGTGGGCGTTGTATCTTCAGCAGAGCGAGACACATTGTCACTACAGAATATTTATTTAACGCAGCCGGAGAATATATTCCTCCAGCTTTAATATTCACAAGAGTTGGTTTCAAAATATCCTTTGTCAAGTATTTATTATAAAATTCGTTCTCATCAAATGCAAAGTGGATGCAGATGAACATATTTACAGAATGGTTCAAACATTTTTTAAATTTTAAAGCCAACGGCTGAATAGTATGGTTACGAGAACATCTTGAAAAACCGTTACGAGATTGGGGTTTTATTTAGAAACCTACACAAAACGGAAACGGATTCAAGAAAACTTTTCAATACCAGGTGCTTTGCGGCAAACTGAAACAACCAACCGTTTGGATAAGTCAAGATCAAGTGCAATGTGCTGTAAAAAAAAACACTCTTTCAATGGCTTTTGCGGAATAAACCAAAAAGAAAAAAATGCTTATGGATGTATGACGGTTGCAAACTCAACTCTTTTATTGAAATCCAAAACACCCGCGAAACAGGAGGCAACGATGGTCTAAAATTTTGTTGGTCCAGCAAAGAAGATATAATGAATTACAAGGAAGCGGATAATCATGTGGTTGTTAATGAACTGAGCTAGAGATTTTTTGCTGTACTAGAATTATGCACTTCTTCCGGGATTTGACCGTGTCAAAACGGTTCACCACCTTATCCCAAAGGGACTTTATTCCGGGTAAGAAACTTAAAACAAACAAACGAAAGTTCTAGGTAGACTACTAAAAGTCGGGTAATCTACTTGTCAACCAAGCCAGATTCGAGACTGAAAGAAGTCAGACCTAAAAAGTACAGTTACCATTTTAACACGGTGAAATTCCGGAAGATGTTTCATTGTTTAGTGTTTCTTTTGTTACCCTCGAGAAATTTTGCTTTGCCCTAAACATACTGTTGACGGATAAAGTAGGAATTTGCGTGATCATAGATATAATTTTTTATTTAAATGTCGTTAGTTTCATCATTAGCTATTCCATTTGGATTTTTAGTCTTAGGTTGCTAGGAAAATTTGGTCTCCAAATGAATCATTTATCAGTTTGGTCAGTACATGTAGAATACAATTTTTTGGCATTTGTCAGAAGAGAACAAGAGAGTTCTTCTTACGTAAGATGGCACAAACTTTTAGTAGGTAACAAAATACAATTGTTAAAAAATCGTTAAATTAATTGAGAACCAATTTGTACTCAGAAATAAGGTCTCTGAATTATGTAGCTATCACAAAACTGAGGACTAAAATGTTTTTTAATTAAATTCTCATCATGACCAATAATCTCCCAAGCTATTCTTGATTTATGGGCAGCATTGAAACATTTTGTCAGTATATTACATTTTTATTTACATTTAAGAGAAATTTGTTTTAATTATGGGAGGATTATAAGAATATATTTTAAGCCTTTCGATGATTTTAAAATTAAGTGGAAACTTAAATACTAAAAACCTAAATTTGAACTGCTTGACAATGCACTGTTGATGGGGATTACCAAGAAGAAGAAAGGGAACATCAATATCTGGGCTCATTATAAAATAAAGGCAATAACTTTGCAGGATGCCGGAAGATATGCACTTCGAAAGTTTCTAAATTGTCAGAAAATGAATTGGTAACATCCTGCCTCGTCTATGTTAACAATTCATTTTCTTTAACATTTCTAGAAACTTTCGGGAAATGCACTATCTTCCGTGCATCCTGCAAAGTTATTGCCTTTTATTTTATAATGCCAGACTTGATGTTCCCTAAACTATAAATGCTGCCGATGCAGCAACGCTGATCGTACATACAAATTTTCCCTGTTTGTTATTGGCAAATCTAAGAAGCCCAGGATCTCCTCTCACCCTTGCTAGTTTCTTACCGCAATCAAAAAATTTGCTTTGATGAACTGCCATTTTTCAAATTTTGGTTTTCAATGAGTCCATTTGATCTGTTGAAATAGACTTGAAACAAAAAAGTTTTCCGTTCATGCTCTATTACTTTTGAATAACGCACTATCAAATCCATCTCTGATGAATTTAGTGAAAGGAAACGTACAAGCTTCTTTTTTCTTTTATAGACACTCTTTCATCTTTGTGATAATCAATTTCTCCACTTTTATTGAGTTTGAAACATTAACCAACCGAAGCTATAGAGTTTTTTGTATTTGTTTTAGCAGATTGATTTGTAGAACCTAATTTATTTAAAAGTGCCTAGCTTTTACGACTTGAATGTATGAATTTTTCCATTAATGAATTTCGTTTCTCTTTTCTTCCATTGTTTAGAGATGACAGTACCGCATCCCCAGTTTCTTCATTTGGATTTCCTAGATATGATTTGTACAATCAGTTTGTTTCAGTTGACCAACATGAAACATATTCCTTTCGAAAACCACGTGGAGTTAATTTTTTTGTTGTTACATTAACAGGACCCACATACCTAAAATAATTATCAGAAACCGGTGATATCATCTTAAGAATAGAATCAAAAAATGGTGTATAGTTTGTCTAATTAGCTTTTTGAAAATTCTTTCTTAGTTTTCCTAAAAGATTCTACAAACTGAATTTGAATTCCAATTTGTAATAGTGAACGTCTATGTTGACTCCTTGGAAAATCGTTTAATACCATACGTTTTGATTCTAATAGAACCATGTCACCATGACACTAAACACAGGTCATTGCTGTAATCGTTTTGCCATCAACCGAGTAAAATGTTTTGATATCTTTTGAATCGTATACTAAATGTATTGAACTCCATCCATGTTTGAAACGTTATTTCACTATCACCAATATATACAGATGGATTAGGGAAAAATGGCATTAAAACTTTCTGGCAAGCTATTGGAAGAGGTTTGCAAATATTTACTACGTGTAAATCTCCTATTTTATAGCTAACCAAAATTCCAAAATTTTACTTTTTGTCTATATTCATTTGAATATTTTCTTTGACGTATGTAGCTATTCTATGAATGAGGCTCTCAATAAAGTCTACTAAATGAAAACCTTTTACTATACCTTTATTGAGTGTACTTGTCTCATCTCCATATTGTGTGCATAAAACTCGTGTCGATAAAGCCAAGTATTTCTGTACAGTAGCATACACGCACGAAAGAAGAACACCTGATGCGCATTTCGCTCTTGTTAATCTGCCATTTTGTCTGCCATATGATCCCTTATACACCATTTTTCATCTTTAATAACTTTGGTTGTTCTACTATTGCTGAAATGTTGGCTGATTTGTAGGTTGGATCTATTTCCTTTAGGTTTTTTTATATGCTTCTTTTGTCGAAGACTTACTCATGTATAACTATTTTTACGTCTCTTTTCTTTAAAATATAAATTTGTCAATTTTTATGTGAATTTTTCTCCAGTTTCCTGTTTCTCTCTGTTCCATTTTGTAATTATTTTTTCTTTGATCGCTTCTCTTATTTCTCTTCAATTATTTTTCCACGTCGTCGGTTTTTGATAGTGAACTTTCGTATGACTTCTAGTTTGCAGACATCTAATTAACATCTGCCATTACATGTACTATAAGTTCTAGGTGTACCGTATAGAGAGCAAATTTGACTTTGTGACATGAGTTCGATAACTACTTCGTCTTCTCACTTTTTCGTTATGATTACGCGTTGCATGAGTGGGGATCTTGCAACGGATATTAGAAGGTATCTACAGTGTAACTTTTTAGTATGACTGGTGTGAATACACCAAAATTGAAGCCCAAAAGTTGTCGACCTGGTGTGTGATCGAATAAGTTGTAATTATTATCAAGTCCTCAAAGATAAACAAATATTTACTTTATTTCGAAACTTATATATTTACATTTAGCAACAATGTGCATTTGTTTTAATATAAAATTTTGTTTACTGCCATGCGTAGAAAATATTTTGTCTGGGTTCTCATGTTGTGGGGTCAGCTTGATAACACCGATGGGGCGACTTGAGATAGCCTACTAGAGGTATCAAAACGCCCCATGTTTTCCATTGAGCCAATAGGTTGAAACTTGTTGTAGATGGTACGAGTCTATCGCAAGAAAGTTGAAGAAAGAGCATACAGGAATTATACTCAACAGAATATTGAAAACGCAAATGTCAATCAGGGCAACAACTATAAAATATAAAGTTCGATATGCCACCTTGCATAACAAATATGATGGAAAACATATCAGAACATCCGGTGGACAAACCGTATTTTCAAATGCTGTGGAAACTCTATTTTAAAAGCAGCATGTAAATGCTCTGATTGAATTCCCTTTGGATTGTTTTGATTTTGAATACTTAGCAAAGTCCTATTTAGACATAATAGGCAGACACGTGGTAAAGTTTCACAACAATTTACCTGGAAAAACTGGGCTTGAGTGTTCTTAAAGACATTCATCCGAAGCATGCAGCGCATTTAGAGCAGTATCAACAAAAGAGGGCCAGTATTTCTAGAAACCCTGATAAATATTTTGACAATTTGGAGACCCCATTGTCTGGAGTTCCTGCTGCAAAGGTGTTTAATTATGACGAGACTAACGTCAGCGACGACTTGGCTTCTTACTTTAATCCGACAGTCATTTCCATGTGCCAAAAGAACAATATCTTCCTTCCACCAAATCGCACATCACCTAGGAATCTGAGAGTGATAAAATAGTTAAAGAGTACATTTGCACAGTTTTAGAAAAGTCCGAAGAGGGTTGTTACATTTTAAAGTTATGAAGTTATCCTTCAACATTAAAGATGCTATCTACCCAATAGCTGAGTCATGGGAAGAAGTAAAACCTGACGAGCAAAATAACGATACGCAGGAAATGTCCTGTTAGAAGCTGAGAAGTGAATTGCCCAATGTGACAAAGACTAGAAACCAGTGAAAAGCTCAGTGACGACCATTAATATTGTCGCTGTTTGGAAAATAACGACGGTGACGACGACGTACTCCCTACCCGTATTTCACACAACGACGCCAAGAACGTTTTGATATTGCCTTTCAGTACATCGAGTAGAACTAAACTTCAACACTTATGAGCATTTTCTGGGTTAGGAATAGAGAAACACTGCAGCTAAGTCTAGACTTTCACCTGATAAACAAAAATCTAAAACTGACTAATTTTTACTACGTTCAATTTTACAGTATTGTATGTACAGCAAGAGTATGTATTGCCCTTTTTCATTAATAAGAACAGCTTTCGTAAGCATTTTTGAGTTGAGTTTATTTTACTCTACATAGAACATATTGCCATCAATCTTAATTATTTAATTAAAAAATTTAATTAAAATTCGAGACTCCGAAAATTATTTAAATTTCACCTCAGGGTTGTCGATTCGTTTAAAAAGAAAAATTAAGTTTATTCAATAACAAATTTAATATGACATTGCCGTCAAACAAAATTTTAACAAAATTACGTGCACGTTTTTACAAAAATTTAATCTAAATTCTAACATTTAACATTTTTATTTTATAAATCTTAAATACCTAACCTTTTAACGTTTACTTTCTACACTTATCCCTAACTCGATTGGAATTTTTAATTCAAACACATTTTAAAAATGATTAGTGGATTTTATTCGACGATCGTTTTATTTTTGACATGATGTTGACCCGTCTTGACTTGCCAAACGTCAAACTGGAAGTGCCCTTATTCATTCACTTTCTTTCCCTAATTCCATTCAATATCGTAGAAATTTGGTTTTTGAAAACTCTGAGTACGAGATGTGTCAGTTTGATACAAAATATGATATAATTATTATGGTTTTGTAAAAATTGCCAGATGGGACTAACAACGTCTGGACCTCTTTTTTGAAAATAATGGAAACTAGAATCTAGGTTATCATAAACGGCAAATGGTTGAAATTGCTTCTTCAGGCCTAAGCTAAATTATCACCACAGTTGCGAAACGTTGCTGTTTAGTTTTGGTAACACCATTACTTTAAAAAAAGCGGGTTCTAGAGGAAGGAAAAACTAATAACTCATAATTATTATGTACCTATAATTTTGTTCTTTCATCAAAAATAGGAGCTTTCATTTATTATCTTTTTATTAATTAAAAAATTGATTTATTTACAAATATACAAAAATGATATCATAGCAGACTTCATCTTTGAGTTTTAACTGACAAACACAAATTATACCTAAAATAATTATCCATACTATCTGCACGCCGGAAACCAGAAGACACTTCAATATTAGCAAAAGTTCCATCCTTTGCTGATTATGTTTCTTAGCGATTGAGTTGGCAGAGCAAGAGGAAAACTAATGGCAAAATATTGTAATACTTTCGACATCCTTCCAAAGCCAAATCACACCTAAGTTTTTAAAATACCTTTACAACACAATACATAAAATAGTTAAAACTTACCGCTGATTAATATGACTGGATAGAAACATCAGTGGTAAAAAAAAATTAGCACGTGAATGATTAGTGCAAATTATCGATACGAAAAACCTAAAACGTGCATGTGTTGAAAAATGACAAAAACTTATTTTAAAATTTAGTCACCATAAGTCATTCCACAGATACCACCAGCAAGTAAAATTAACAAAATTTCTATAAAACTTCCTTCGTATCTAATTTTATAAACAAAAATGTCAAAATCATTAACTCAAAGAACCTGTATAAATACTATAACCAGTTGTGTTACAAAATGGGCTAAAATTATTTCAAAGGTAACACCAGCAACAGTCGATCTGTCCCATAATCCCCTAGTCTATCAGATATTATCGTATCGACTGTGTTAGTAATACTCATAAAAAAATTACCCTAAAAGTTATTATCAAACAAATATTTCAAAAATAACAAATATAATAAAACTTACGTTAACAATATTCCTGGTACTAAAAAAGTTGTAAACTTGTCTCCTTCCTTACCAAAAAACGACTCTTTAAAATCGATAAATCGTAGATATTCACTTGGATAATTGCATTCCTCAAAACATTTTTTTGTAAGTTGAACATTTCTTCCATTAACTTCAGTTTAATAGAGTTTCCAATTTGTTTGTCTGTAACCAATATTTAGTTGGAATCAAACAGTATTAATCAACTGCATAGTCCTTAACATCAACCCAGACAGTAATTTGACTATTTTTCCAAGTCAAATTCGGAAGCGCAAGTCCGTAGTCGATTCGTGCACGAAATGCATTAGAAAAGTTTTTGGGTATGTCTAATACAGTTGAAACTTTGCCTTTTCTAACTCTCTCAAAGCATCGTGGATATCGTCAAACGCGTTCTGCAAAATACCATACAGTATCACTACATGTTTCTTTTTTTGACTCTCTACTATACCTTATTAATACCAGGTTCCTCAAGTTTTGATAAAAATCTGCAACTCAAAAGCGAAAACTGCATTTTTTGAGTCATTCAGAAGACCTGGCAATTTGTCGATTCTTCATTATTTACGACTGCAATATTTAAACCCTTAAAATCGTCACCAATTGCCATCAATAACACTAACATAGACAATACTGGTAGAATTAGGCTAAAAAGTTCCCCTAAAACTACAATTGTACAAATTGTTCCAATCAGTAACTGATAACAAACCCAATATTTCTATAGAATTGCAAAAATTCTTTTAAATAGTGCGTCAAGTCGATTGAAGCTTATCATTCGAGGAATTTGTTTTATTTTATGTTCCTGCTGATATTTCATTAATTCAAAAATTGTTACTTAAAAATACTTAGCTTTTATATTGGGTACTACTGGATGCAAGGATTCTTCACAGGCATACAAAAGTGGAGTAGACTGTACGAGTTGTTTTTGGCTGAGTTTTAAAAAAACTCTCTCTAAAGAGTTGGTATCGTGGCATAATAATAGTTTATTTGGGAATCTTCAGCTAGAAGTTGACCTTGGCACTCAACCCAACCTACACAGCAAAAATATTATTTGTGGTAGTTCGAGGTTGCTGCCTACCTTGTGAACGTGACGTACTTCTTCGATGTAGTGAGTGGTTTATAACTACACTCAAGCCTTGATCTTTGACCAAACGAAAAGATAACTCCATATGCTAAAAAAATCGAAGTACGAAATTATAAATCGTATTTTCGTTAACCGTCTTACATTTCTCGTAAAATCGGATCCAAACCAACCGTTGGTTCATCTAAAATAATTAGTTTTGGATTGTTTATGAGAGAAATCAAAAGACACTCTTCTTTGTTCGCCACCGCTGCACTTTCTTATTAGCCTAAAAATTTCAATGGAGTAGGTAAGTGGTATTTTGTATTGCATTTCCTTACTTGCAATGTGGTAATTCTAAAGATTGCAATACAAAGCTAAGCGTTCTTCGATGGTTTCTTTGGTATCTCGTAAATACGACCAAAATAGTGAAGGGACTCGTTTATGGTAAATTCTGGAGCAATTGCTATTTCCTAAAAATAGATTAACTAAATATATAGTGGAACTGTAAGTGTATTATATTAGAGGGTTTTATTATACAAACAGAAATTATTTCTACTAGTAGAAATAACATAAAATAAATGAAAGTGGTAGTCTGAGAACAGCATAAATGAAAAGAATGTTTCTAATGAAAAGGATAGAGAGTTAGTTCATGGCTGTCAAAAAAAAGTTTGGCTTTGATCAAAAAAAATTGGTCAAAAGTAAATCATAAGAACAGGCCATTCAAATCTGCAGCTCAATGTTGTTGAAATGGGGTGCGATTTCTAATCCAAATTGTGACTGTGGAAAGACAGGACCGTGACACATATTGTAGAGGATTGTCAATTAACGAAGTTTAAAGGAGGGCTTCCAAATATTCATAATTTGCGGATGAAGCAATATTATGGCTTACGAATCTGAAGGACATCTTTGAACTACCCAATACAAAACCATAAATCATAGCATTGTGGGATGCCAATAGGCAGCTACAACATAGACACAAACCAACAAATCCACGTCAGGATAACATCTGAAGTATATTTTATGCCGGACAGGTATGTAAGATACCAAGTATACATAACACAACACCAAGGTAACGGATCTCATGAAGGTGCAACAGTCATCCATAAAATTATATCAAGCATTATCGACTTGAGGAATATAAAACAATTCACCTCCAAGCTGTGACCATAATGAAGAATATAGGAAGGGTTCTAATTTTTCTTCAGCGTCACAGTAATGGAGCAAGAGCACTATAAACATTATTTTTTAATTTTTGGGAAACCAGACGACAGATGATTTCATTGACAAACACATATAATGGGTAGGAACCCTTATCTACTTCATCGGACTTAATCTCTGTGTAGCTAAAAGAATCAACCTTAACTTCTTAAAAGTTGAATTTTGACTTTTCCGCCAATTACTCAACGATTGTATTGACATTAGGATCACAGGTGCCAATTAGTAAAAAAACTCCTACCTTTAGTAATAAACCTACCAACTGTTATAGTAGTAATTGTTGTCATAATTGTTTCCTTGAAAATTAACTGAAAGTTAACCTTAATCAGAGATTGAAAACCTACTCCTTAGAATCACCCCTTCCAAATTTGCCTTCTAATAAAGTGGTTTACTATGAATGAAATCAAATTCAAATAAAACTCCCGAATACTCCTTGGTCACCGGAAAGGTTTTACAAGCACTCGGACCAAGGCTTTGGATTTATAACTTATCTATCTATTTAATGAAATCTATTTAAGTGTGCTAAACTTTCCACCACAATAGAAGATTGCTACCATCATTCTAATCCCTAAATCTACAATCAAAAAGCTGTTATACCTCTGAACGTTCAACCAAGTGTGAAACTATAGATAATTTTTCAAAATCAAACAAAAACCGACCTCCAGACTTTTTCCAACTTGTTATGTCATAGGCCAAATATGGTGACTTTAAAATCAATCCATCTATCGAATAGTGTGTGCTCCACGGAAGTGTACCGGACCTACTGTTAAACTTTCAATTTAGGGCAGGAATACCAACTACAAGAAAAACAACGACTGCCATATTCGTTGTCGACTCTGGCTTTAAAAGTTAAAAAGTTGAAAGTGGCACTGGGGATTCATTTGGACGACTTGGAAAAAGCACATTTGGATTAAACCCAAACAGTTGAGTGAAGTAACTGGTGAATGTAATGGCCATAGGACTTAAAAGAATTAAAAAATTCCAAGCTAAATTTTTAAGAGTCAAAATTGAATTGAACGCATATAATTAATTTTTGTAAATATGATTACAAAACAAATAAAATTTATAAGAGAAAGTATGCATCATACATTCTTATAAAGTGACATTTATTTTGAGTATAAAATATGACACTTTATGTTTCAAAATTAGAAAAAAAAATTTATAGTTGTGATGTAACTATGAAAACAGCACCATACATGACCCAAGTTTGACAGTCGGTTCCGACCACAAAAAATGTGAATCGCGTCGCTGCAGTCGAAACGGACGTCTGCAGTCGGCATGCCATATAAAAATCAATGCAACTACAAATAAATCACCAATATGTGGTTGATGCGCAAAACTGTTTCGGAATAGTGTTTGAACTTGTTTAAACGCAATACAGTAGATTTTGCCACGATTTGTTAAGGCAATGGATGAGACGTCAATTCACTAGAAAACTAGCAGCAATCCAAAGGAGAACCTGCTCTGAGAAAAGCCAAAACAGTTCCATCGGCCGGAAAAGTTTTGGCATCAGTTTTTGGGATACCAAAGGCATCTTTTTCGTACCACGCAACCAGGAGTCCGACTCATCCGAAACCGCTAACATAACCGAAAAGGATTACATTTTTTTTTTATCGGCTATAACTTACGATGGCGTATTCGTACAAGTAATTGTAAGTGATTGATCGTTTTGCAAAAAGATACATTTTGCGATCTACAATTTTAGTTCTTTCGATTGAAAAATAGGTTTTTCAGAATCAAGTTGATTTGCTTATTGGCGGAAGTTCACAAATCCAGAAGTGTTTAAAAAACACCTATTTTGTTCTGTTTTTTACGCCCAACATTTTTAGTTCTATCCCGCAAATTAAATGGATCGAAATTTTTGAGTTATGGTTTCGCAAAGAGAAAAAATTTTTAAATTTTTTCTTGCGACCTATTTCCGCGCGAAAATACAACGCTAACGCGCTAAGATTGCGCGTTTTTGGCCAAAATTTTAATCCTATTCTGAGAATTTCTCAGTAGATAGTTTTTAAGATATGGCGTTACAAAGTGACAAATTTTTAAAAATTGGTTTTGCGGGCATTTCCCGCGTGTAGAAGCGTCCAAATGCTACGACCTTTTGGTCCTAATTACCGACCTCGAAAAATTGATATTTTTGGAGATATTGGAGAAAAACTGCTCCGAATTTTAAACAATGCATTTTTACGTGCAAAGTGGTGCTGAAGATTTGGGATCAAATGGGCTGAATCCACCCATTCCTAGTTCGTTTTTTTTTAGACTTTCTTCAATCAAACTTTTTTAACTCTTTGAACGATTTCCTCGTTTTCAACATCGGAATCATCGGCGGCGGTTTCAAAACTTTCATCAGTTTCTTCAATCTGGGAGCAACTGGAACGCGTATCAAAAATCTAACCCGTCTTTTTGGTCTCAAGAATATTCGCTTTTATGCTGCATTCTCCGTTACAATTGTGACGCATTCAAATTGATTCGAAAAAGCTTTGTTCGCGAAAAATTGCAGAAAACGCGACTTTAAAAGTGGGAGCGTTTTTTGTCCATATCTCAAAAAGTATGAATCTAAAACATTTGCAGAATATGAACAAATCTGTTGCCCAAAAACCAGACAATCTGTCCGTCGTTTTTTTGCGCAGGAACGGATCGCGAGAAGAAAATGAAAAAATTCTCGACCCTACAACTCGAAAAATGTTGGTCCAATTAATTTCCAGAAGACAATCAAAAATTCAGGAGTTAAAAACTAAATAGGAAGGATGTCTTTCAGAGATTCCTAGACTCGTTTGTCGAATTCCATTTATTTTTGAAAAACTTATTTTCGAGGTTATATCTTAAAAATATCAATTTTTCGACTTTGGTCCAGAGGAATAAAATTGTTGCCCCCAAAATCCCTCGCACAATGATCACATTTGAATCAGTTGTAGTGTAATTTAACCCTTTCCTCGAATATATGGGATCGAAATCCCGAAAACTCAAATTTATATTCAGCAAGAACCCCCTGCAAGCGATTATCTTAAAAAGGGTGAAACAATTAACGGAGCATACTATGCCACTCTACCTGTTAAGCTAAAAGACAAGATTCAAGAAAAACGACCCGGATTAACAAAGAGAAAAATTTTGTTTCACCAGGATAATGCACCCTGACACAAATCGGTTATTGCTATGGCAAAAATTAATGAGTTACGGTTTGAATTGGTACCTCATGCCCCTACTTGCCTGATTTAGTCCCCTCGGACTTTAGTTTACTTCCCAACTTGAAAACATTTCATGCAGGAAAGAAGTCAAATGAAGATGTGATTGCTGCCACAAATGAATATTTTCACTAATTGAACGAAAGGATGGAATAAGAGTACTTGGAACATAGGTGGACTAAGTGCATTGTACTTGACGGGGATTACGTTGAACAATAAAATTGTTTTTTAATGCGATCTCTTTTGTTTTCTTGACTAGGTCGGAGACTTTTAATTTATCCTCGTAGATGTTGCATACTTGAACGAAATGTCCAACAAAACGTCAAACTGATTTTAAAGACTTTAATCAATTTTAAGGTAGGGTAACAGGTACAGTTATTGGCCAGGTACTAGTTGTTGGCCAATTTGAATTTAATTTCAAATAATAAGATTCCTGTCGGTAAAACAGAAGTATGCAATTTACAGTAAAATCTGGCAACCTTGCTTTATGTTCTTACCGATTATGACACTTCTAGTTAGCGTCACAGAAATTTTATAGCAGGTGTAATTTTGTTCGTCCGAAGTTGCATCGGTTTATCCAGATACACTAAGAATTCCTTAAGAAACAGTGTTATTATGGTAAGTGGCTATGCTTTACTTTCCTAATGTATCATTTCAAAACTATGTTTTAAGGCATCTTATTGTATAATTTCACATTATTTTAAGTGTTTTTAATGCTAGTTTAGAATTTTTCGCGCCAATTTTGTGGTGGCCAGTATCTGGTACAATAATTTGCCCCCTATATAGTTATTGGCCGCCGTGGCCAACTACTAGTGTTAAGTGTAGAATAATATTTTAGGACATTTTATGTTTTTAGCATTTTTGAGCACATTTTAAACATTTTATAGCGTTTTTAGGTATTCTTAAATGTTTAACCAGTAGTTGGCCGGTGGCCAGTAACTAGTTTTTAGGGTGGCCAACTACTATACCTTTATGCTTTTTTAAAGCTCTTTGCCTTTTTTCTTTAATTCACAAGTTCATGAGTATTTTTTTTAGATTCATAATGTCCAATTCAAGTAAAACTAAAACACATAGTCAAAAATACACGGAAGCTGATGTACAGAAAGCCCTTACAGCAATTAAAAATGGAACGAGCCAGAGAAACAGCCCAAAGTTTAATGGACTACTCTACAGTTTAGACAAGTGAAAATTTTCACGATAAAACCACTCGTGGTCCAACTCCTATTCTTTCGTTGGACGAGGAAACTCGACTTAAAGACTGGATTTGTGCATGTCAGAAAAAGGTTTTCCTGTGAGGATAGAAGATGTACAGCATTCAGTCAAAGGATTTTTGGATGCTAATCCCCGCAAGAATCCATTCATAGACAATATGCCTGGAATAAGGACTCCAGAAGCGATTACTGCGGCAAGTTCTAATATTTCCGAAAATGATATTCGGAAATGGTTTAGTGGAGTGGAACAATACTTAGATAAAAAGGTTATAGTGACATTCTTAAAGATCCATCACGTATTTTTAATGGCGATGAAACGTGTTTTTATCTATGCCCGAAAATAAAAGAGTGTTAGCTGTAAGGGGAAGCAAAAATGTTTACGAAATTGAACATCACTCGAAAGTTAATTTAACAGTTATGTTTACGTTTGCAGCCTCTGGCGATCTTACACCGCCCATGGTAATTTATCCTTATAAGAGATTGCCATCAGACATTGTAAAGTCGGTACCTGCTGGATGGGGAATAGGTTGTAGCGACTCAGGGTGGATGAAAACGAAAATTTCTTTGAATATATAGGAAACGTATTTTATAAACATTTAGTTGCCAGAAAAATCAAATTTCCAATAATATTGTTTGTTGATGGGCATAAAACTCATATGACCCTTCAAACTAGCGAATTATGTTCAAAGTTGCAAATAATATTAGTGGCTCTCTATCCAAACGCAACAAGGATAATGCAGCCCGCGGACGTTGCGGCGTTCAAACCCTAAAAATTGGTTGGAACAAAGCAGTTTTGAACTTCAGAAGGGAAAATCCAAATTCTGTGGTAACCAAGGAAAACTTTGCCTTAGTATTGAACAGTGCCATAAGTTCGTTAACGTCAGTTTCTATAATCAATGGTTTTAAAGCAACTTGTTATATGCTTGGAACCCGTCAGCAAAATAAAATGGATGTGAAGATCTGAAATGAAGATGCACAAAGATTTTATATATAATATACTCCAGTTATTCAAAAATAAGTCAGATGATGCAAGATCTAATTTAATTGATACTAACTCAGATGATCTAACGCGTGATGAATATATTCCGTTTGCCGACAGGAGAATAATGATCGTGCTGATATTATTGCTTCTTCATCTGATATCCCAGATACTCTAGAACAGTTAACCACAATCGAAATAGAAAATCTCGTAACGGACAGTAATAATATATCATCAACTAGGCTTTCTTCATGCCAACCGTTCAACTTCAAATTTTAAGTTAACCACATATAACATAGACAACATTCCTATTATAAATATTAGTTCACCTAATCTTCCCTCCACTTCCTATAATTATTCGTCTCCGACGCAAGTAGAATCACCTTATCGGTCAAATTCTGGACAAAAGGAATTCATAAATGGGCACACCGAGGAGAAATCATCTATTGACAAATTCTTCTTTGGCCGAAGACTCCAGAACGTAAAGGTAAAAAAACGGAAAGACTTCCGTTTGTGCTTACATCCTCAGATCGGCAAAACATAGAAAAACGTAAAATACAAGAAAAATTAGAGAAAGAATTATTGAAAGAAGAAAGGAAACAGAAAAAATAGAAACAAACAATAATAAAATAATTGCACAGAAAAATAAGAAAACAAAAACGTATATACCTAAAGCTAAACAAATAAAATATAATAGCAAAGTCGGAGAAAGAAAACAATAGTAAAAGTTGATGAAATAAATTGCACAATTTTGAAAAGAGGACTTAAAGTTCATCTGCCGGAGAAAAAGTGCATTCAAGAAATCGATGAGCCTAACACGGAATCCACAAATTGTCAGTTTAGTGCGGACATTTTTGTAGCACCAAACGTATTTCTAATAGTCGCCCATGTGATGGTGGAACAAACGTTGAAGATACTGAAAGACCCAATTCAACCCATAAATCGGAAAGTGAAGATTATCTGAATGATTTCAAAAGCTATACAAATACTTCTACAAGTGTTATCAATTCACCTGATACTAGATCTACCTTGAAAATGAAAAGTTTTCAAAAAACCTTTTTTAAAATAGTTTTCAACTGCAATCGTCAAGCCATTCCCCTAAATCCAAGGTGTTTATTATTTCTGATGTCACTACAAAGCCAAATAGCAAGCATGCAAATAATGTTTCCACTGGGATATGTTATGCATGTACTATGAATATCACGGGTCTAAAATCAGGAAAAAATGCCACTTTTGTACAAGAACCTATCATCTTGCTTGTGTTAAAAAACCTCAACAATCAGAAAATGATGATAAGTTTGTGTGCAATAGCTGTAAAGTTAAAAATAGTTTTTCCTAACAAGTGTGCAAAGTGATACTTTCCCATATCTACCAAAAGCAGTAGTAAGCTTTGAGTGTAGGAAAAACATTTTGTGCAAGTGTTAGGAACAATATTTTTTTCTAAAAGTGGATGTTAAGTAGGTAGGTACTAGGTATATTAATTTTTCATTTTCAAAAACGTTTCTGTTTGATTTTGTTAAAATAACATTTTGCTAATAAATTATTTAGGATTTTCTACAATAATGTACAAAAGCGTGCGCAAAGTAACTTTGTGTATGCAAATAAATGTGCAAAGTACTTTATGCTCGCTTGTAGAAAAAATATCTTATTTTGTCGGGCTAAGCTCTATATTTTTCAGATGGCCCAATTACTGGTATATAAGTAGGCCAACGACTGTGACTTTGTGGCCAATAACTGAATTTTTGTATGCTTTCAAAAATTTGTATTTTGATATTATTTAGAGGAATTAAGTTACAAAATAAAATTTTGTTCCTAATATTTGAATATGTAATTATTTGAGAAAAAAATACTGCATTATTCGTGGTGTAGTAATTTTAGAATAAACTGAAAAAATACGTCTCTAAAATCCTTATGGCCAATAACTGTACCCGTTACCCTACAGTACAGTGTCACAACTACACTTTTTGCCGTACGAAAACGTCCTAATTTTATCAAAACAAAAGATGATTACCGTGCTACAAACTAGTACATTAATGGGATCCACGCTATTTCTCATCAACAGCGTATCAGAAAGGGTAGCATCAAAATAAAAAAAAATGTTTTAAATTCGTTCTTGTGAAGATTAACCTTTTTTCACCAGCCTTGACGTTTTTAACCATGATAAATTTGTAGAGTTCTCTTCACAAACTGATAAATAAACATATTTTACCATAAGTCTAAAAATAAGTGATATGTCTGCTATTGGCTTCTGTTCCGATTCTGGTGGTATTATAAGTAATGCTTATAATGGGTTTTTCTGTTATTTTAGTTGTTTACAATGATGATTTATTTGGCGATAAAATTAATTAACATTAACTCGAAAAATCGTAACACTTAATGTAAACAACAAACCACAGATGTGTTTATAATTTATTTACATTATTAGTTATATTGTTTAATTTAATATTTACGACTAAAGATGAACGAATTAAGGAGTCGAACTTGCGTTTTTAGATACGTACATAACATACAAATGATTGGCGTTTTTATCTTAATCTTAACCTTAATCAACAATTAATGTTTCTTACCTGAGGCATATACCCAATGTAATTCGAAGGGATGTTCTCAACTGTTGGATCAATTCCCAAAATCGAAATTGTGCCGGAATCAATTTTTTTTCTACCAACTAGGCAGTTCAACAAAGTAGTTTTTCCGCAACCACTAGCACCTATCAAACCATATCTGTAACAAGAATAAATATAGTCGACCATTTCAATCCTCATCTGTATTTCGGATTTGACTTACATTATCCCTTTTTCAACGTGCATACTAAAATCATTCAGCACATGTGCGATTTGTATGGGAAAACTTTTACATAAAACCGACATTTGAACGTAAAAAAAAAATTATTACAACAGGTACATGTATTGTTTGCCAAAGTGCAATTAGAACTGATTTTTTTATTGCTTGTTTATTATGTAGTTGACGATTCGGTTGATTACGTTATTAAGGTGTCGTAAAGGGGTATAGTGAATGTACAAATGCCGAATATTTAAGTAGCAATTGCTACCAAAGAAAAAAAATTTACGCAATTGTCGAAATCATCTTCTCGTAAATTACAAAAAAAAAAAGAAATTATGATTGGGTGCGAAAATTTACTTGGTACTGGAAATGATGTTTTTTTAATGCGTACACGAAATTTAGATTTCGATCACGCTTGGTGTTGCGCTAATGCGTATCAACGCAAAACGTTGCGCAATTGTTAAATAACGTTACCGCTTGCGTTAATCGTGTTCCGATATTAAATTTAATTAATGTGCCCAGTTATTTAAAAATAACTTTCATTTTAGGATTACCTCACATCAGGTACGTGATGATGAAAATGTGAAAGGGTCATTCTCAAAAGGTTGATTATACATATCTACCATTACCGCAAAATTGTTTGAAGTATTGCGTTTCTGTCGTTATTTTGTTTTAAAATTGGGAAATTTTGATTGCAGAAGATAAGCTGTCGAGATGAGACAGGTGGTTTTTGTGGTGCCAAAAATGGACACAACGCCGAAATCAGTAATTGGACATATCGTCAAAATGTGAACAACAACGTCGAAAAGCAAAAGCTGACACCACCTACATCGGATAGTGATTAAAACAAATTTTTAAAGAAAAAAATTGTAATAACTGTAACCTACCAACCAAAACCGTTTGCCTCCGATCACATGAAAACACATTAATTAAAACAAATTTAAGTGTTTTTGAATACCCTACTTAAGATTAATATCTCTTAATACGATAAACACGTCAGTTTTTGTTTTTCGACGTTGTGTCCAGATTCGACGATATGTCCAATTACTGATTTCGACGTTGTGTCCATTTTCGGCATTGTGTCCAGTAGGTGATTTTGGCGTTATGTCCAGTTTCGACAATATGTCCATTAATTCATTTCGACGTTTCGTCCAAGTTTCGGCGTTGTTTCAATTCGACGTTATGTCCATTCGGCGAAGTCTCCGGATCCCAACCTGGCGTCGTCTCCGAACTCAAACAAAATCTGCGAACAAAACGCCAAAAATGTTTCTGTGGACAAATAGCCGAAAATGCTTTTGCGGAGTACAGTACGTTGGCTCAAAACCGTGGGTCCGAAATTAAATTGATTAAACAAATTTTACGTGAAAAAAAGTTTGTTTTTAAATTGTTATTATGTATGTAATTTTTTTAAATAAAGAAATTGTAATGATTGTAACCTACCAACCAACACCGTTCACCTTCGATCGCATAAAAACAATTGAAGCGTTTTCGGTGTCTTGTCCACAGAAGTGTTTTCGGCGTTTTGTCCAAGTAACATTTTTGTCGATTTGTCCACAGACACATTCTCGGCGGAAGCAATTTCGGAGTTTTGTTCGCGGATTCAGTTGGAGTTCGGGTACGACGCCACGTTACGACCGATAATGCGTTGTTTTCAACTTTCCGGCGATTCGGCCACATTCGGCGGTTTGTCCACAGAAGCATTTTCGGCGTTTTGTCATTTTTCGGCGACTTCTCCACAGAAGTTTTTTGGCGATTTGTCCACAAATTCGGCGATTTGACCGGACCCGAAGACGAGTGATGGATGAAAAGAAGTTTTTTTTTGGTAAATCAAAAACGTTTCCTTTCGTGTGTCCAAATTTTATTAATGGAGGTTAAATTGAGATTTATGATTTTAAATAACGAGTTGAATATCAATTTGTTTTTAGCATTTAAGTTTGCGTTACTGGTTATCACATAGGACAGATCTCGTAAGCATTGGCCTTCAATCGGAATTGATGCGCAAAAATGAAGAAAAACTTAACGATTTTTTAAAATTATTTACTCACTTACCTTACATAGCCATTTTGATTAATGAACTATTGCATTAAAATAGTCATCAAATATCGGCTTTAGTAAAGTTTCTAACTTCAAGACACCTTGATGAAGATAGGTAACGTAGGCATGAGTGAAACGTCTGCAAATTGAAACCGCGGCAGTTGTTTTATTTTCATCAGGTGTCCCAATATTTCGTACATAGAGCTACTGTAGATTTCTTGAACTAAAATATGTCAGATTTAACCCAAATTACCTTAGTCCAAAAGTTGATAGTTTTCGAAATAAAAAGAGCGTCAAAGTTATTATTCTTCATTAGTTTTTTTTGATAAATTGTTTTAATCGCTGTACTATTTAACAGGAAATTGGGTACTTGGAGCCTTTTTGAGATGAGAATTCTATTTCCTATCCGCATTTTTGTGGTTTAGAATTGCAGAGGGCGCCACTTACAGCACTTTTTACATTTGAAATGCCCTAATTTTTTTTGTGCGCTTTCTGTATGAAATTTTTGTTAAAAATATTTTTATAGAATCAACTATACAAAAGGTATACTTAATAATCCCTTCGAGCAGCAGTTTCACAGAGATAATTACATTTTAATTTTTTGTGAAATTAAACCATTTAAGAAGATTGCATTTAAATTTTTGCGTCGGATCAATTTGTACAACAAAGGTAAGTGCCCATATTGAACATTTAACAACAAAATAGGAAACCACTTAAGTTAAGCGATTATCTTTATCGCTATAGCAGCC
>JALBCR010003094.1:0-45000 GCA_030710515.1 Abscondita cerata
AATACTAATACGGACAAGATGAACAATTTAACACTAACTATGAGGAAGAGGATAACAAAATTGGGACAAATGAAAGTGTAGAAAATAATGAAACAAAGAGATCGTCTAGAACCTGTCTGGAGAACAAAATCAATGAAGACAATGTCGTAATTAATAGTTCTTTAGAATCTTGTTCAGTGTCGTATGTTGCGGGTTATTTAAGTCACTACATATATAAAAAGTACATTGTAATACGTGTAAGGAAATGCTAACAGTTAACGACTCAAGTGTTTTCAATGTGAACGAATCATTAATTCTATATAAAGATTACAGCAAATCTGATGGAATTAAATACTTACACAGACCATCACCCGAATTCTCAAAATTTGTGTTTTTTTATTGAAACTTTTACTGAAGAATTTCATCTTTTTAAACAGATTATGGTTTATTGGAAAAATTAAACTCCGTATAAAAAAATGTCTCAACAGCAGTGTGAATTCATGGTTCAGAGAATGCGACACTCATAAACTGTTAATTATCGATCAGTTGGTTAAAATAAAACTATATCGAACCTTAAAGTGGGAGGCTAATAAACATATTTCTAATAGCTATAATTACAGTGATGTCACAAAACCACACCGTAAAATAAGAATATTATCTGCATAAATAAGTGTAAATGTTTGGATATGTTTTATGTATAGCATTGTATTAGGTACGTTATTATTTATGTGTAAATTGTTTGTAAATTATTACTATTATTTTAGATCAGTTGAATTGTAATTTTTGAAACAATGTTTATAATTAATGAGCTATTTTTACTTTAATTAAACTATTTTAATTCGAAACCATGATATTTTGATACAGTTTCAAAGAGTAAAATCCTAACTTTTTATCTCTACTAACAGATAACAAAGTGTCACTTTTGTAAATTATTTTTTTCCTCGGAAAAAAGTGAGTACTATTTTTAACACCAAATTTCCTCAATAATTTTCTAATTCTATTGTAATATGATTTTTCAATATTAAATCGTCATTTATTTCGTCACAGAAAAGAATAGTGTATTATACACGTATTATCCGCACCGCGTCGGGAGACAACACACCTCAAGCTAAAATCTAGTACTTTTATTTTTGTGAAGTAATAGGAATAGGTTTTATTACCAAGTGAATTTAAATTTGAAGGTCTAGTGGAACCCACTTTCCTAAAAACACGGTAACTTGTTGCCTTTTGAATTGAAAAATTTGAAAACCAATTTTATTTAAAATCCCTTTCAACTGAACACGTAAAAACAAGTAGATACAAAACCAATAATTTTGCGTTTCTGAACTCTAGTGGTATTTCTCCCAGTATGTTCTATTTTATTCTTAACAAAGTTATTAAACAGACAAACAAATGTCAACATTATTATTTGCAAGTTAAAAAAATAAAGTGCAAGCATAATTTGTAAAATAATTGTTTCTTATTTATCTAACACCGACCAAACCAAACTGTTTTAACAAATAACGCTTCGCATGTATTTTAGTAAATTATTAAAAAAAACATTGTCATTAAAATCCAAGATATGTATCATCAATGGTATTATTCATAAATGAAAAAATTCGTCACTTTTAATTACTAGTTAATACGTTTACTAAATATTTGAAAACGTTGCAACATTGTATTGACAAAAGTAAATTTTACGGATTGTATGTTGCGCCATTTTTACAACGGTGGAATAAATTGAACTATTCTATTTCAAGAATCGTACACATTATAACTTAGCGCTTCAGTACAGGTGAAAAAAGTAAACAAAACACGCAACCCAACATGCATATGTGAATTGCATCCGTGATACAAGTAAATAGAAGCGGTTGACTATCTTTACCAATATTTCAATCAACGCTCATATTCACTGTTGTGCCACGTGATATTAAATCGGCTGGATTTTCATGAGTTGCAATGTGATTCCAGTTACCCTTTGTTAATCTTTGAATTTGAACGATTCTGTTTGATACAAAAGTATTTAACTTTGCAGAGTCAGTCTGAATCTATGCTAATACTATTGTTGAGTCTGATCAGTAATACACATTGCCAATATTCATATCTTATGCTTTAATGGTTTGATCTATTAATTTTGATAATAAAACTGCGCTACAGAGTTTCAACCGTGAGTTTACAGAAACTCCGACTTTGCACAAACTAAATGTACGGTTACCCTTCCGTTGTTATTTTGTGATGTTTTCATAAGGTTTTCCAAAATTTGAAAGTGATTTGACATCCATTGTCTAAGTTCAAATTCTCCGCTACTCATTATTAATGCACAAAATTTTTGTTTTCTCTGTCATTAAGTTGTTTATATAAAAATCATTCAATATTATTTTACTTTCGGTTGGAAACGATTGTTAATGGTTAAGCCGACTTGTTTAAGACAACGAGTAGATAAGAACCTCGCTGATGCAGTGCTATAAGTGACCGTGATTAATACAAAATCTTTTAATAGTTTCTCAGCATCCGCTCTCCAAACTATTCTTTCCAAATTTCTTTGACAGTTGTCAACCTTGATTTGTCGATAAATTTTTGTAATATCAGCCAACATGATTATCTTGTGCTTGCGAGATCTGGTAATAATCAAAAAAGATCGTCCTGAATATTAGGACCAACTTGCAAAATGTCGTTTAATGACAAACCAGATGATGATTTGCATGAACCATCGAATACTACCCTGATTTTTGTTATTAAACTATTTTGTTTGATTTCGCAATGATAGGGTAAATAATAATTTGAATCCGCTGTATCTAAATTTGGTATTTCTGTCATGTGACCTAATGATAAGTATTCTTTCATAAATACCTTATATTGTTCATACAGTGATGGATTTCTAATTAATTTGTTTTCTAATGCAAAAATTTTTTTTATCGCTCTACCTTGCGACTCACCCAACTGGTTCGCGCTTTCGTGAAGTGGCAATTTAACTATAAACCTTCCGTGTGAGTCGCGTTTATAATTTTGATTAAATTTAATTTCGCATTATGCTTTCTCTTGCGACAAAACGCGTGGCATTTCACATTCCTCAATACTCCAAAATTTTTCTAGTTTGAATATCCTTTGTTGTAAGAAAACATTTTTGGACTAGAGCGCTGCAACATCCAATATATCCTAATATAACGTAACCTAATTTTGTATTTTGTAAAATTGGTTGGTTTTTTCCAAGGTTAATTTGCCCTACGTTAAGTAATTCTAAAAATATGCTCGCTCCTAACAGGACGTCAACTGTTTGAGACAAAATTTTCATCTGCTAAGTTTATGTTTGATGGTATGTTTAAATTTTCTATATTGAATGAAAATTGTGGTCATTTATCGGTAATTTTGTCGATTATTAAAAATGATAATGTTGTTTGATAATTATTAAACAATGATTGTATTTTTGTGGTCGTCTTGCATGTTATATTAGTAATTTTATCGTTGATTCCCAATATCGGAATATTTATTTTGTTGCCGCGTAACCCTAAACATTTAAATAATGATTTAAGTATAAAGTTTGATGTAGAACCACTATCTATTAGAGCCCTACATTTTATTGGATTTGCTTCTTGATCAAATATAAAAATTTCTGCGGTTGATAAGAGTATTGCATCGCGGTTTTTGGAATGAGCTGTTGTCGGTTTAAATTCGGATAAGTCAGGCTAAGTGTTGCATGGTTCTGACTCCTTTGTGTTAGTAGCTTCATTAGCATGAAAATTTTGATTTTCCCTGTTGTTTTGTTAACTTCGAGCAATTTGTAACCTAAAGTTTCTAATACCTTACAGCGATTTACCAAAAATTCTACGAATTCCTTAATTGACGCGTCTTCAGTGTCCTTTGATTTTACTTCTCATTCCCTTTTTGTGTTATAATCTAATTTGCTGGATAATAAATATATTATCAATGCACCTCAAGCATCTGCGGGTTGGCCTACATTTTTTTACGCACGAAAATTTGTTAAAAAGTTATCTAAACATTCCCGTAATTGGCTAAATGATTCTTTGTTTAACGTTGGAAGAACGACAATCTGTTTAATATGAATTTGGATGATGATAATTTTATATATAAGTTATTTACGCTTTAAGCAATCCAATATTAGTTATTTATTTATTATTTATTTATTGACTATAGTTTCAACTCAAAAATTATTGTGAGTCATCTTCAAATTTGGATTTGTTGTTTTAATGTATATAACAACAAATCCAAATTTAATAATCAATGATCAAACAAATTTTGACTTTCTTACATTAAATTATCAAACAGAATTTTTATGTCCTTAATAATAATTTAATTAACTCAGATTCAAAGATTTTACATACCTAGTTTATATTTAAAAAAAAAAACCTTTATTACAAATCAATTTATGTTTTTCTAAATTTCCATGAAAACCAAATGTCATATTTAACGTTTGTATAAAAAAATATTTTTGTATTCTGAAGATGACTCACAATAATTTTGAGTTGAAACTATAGTCAATAAATAAATAATAAATAAATAACTAATATTGGATTGCTTAAAGCGTAAATAATATATGTATAAATAACGAATATTTTAATTAACCTATATTCATACATAAGATGATAATTTTGTTGTACCTTTCCTCAGGGTGCTGTTTTGTTTTTGGATTATTTTTTAATTTCTATTTCAATGAGTTTACTATTTTGTTTTGTAGGTATTTGTTAAAGATTCATTTTTGTTTATACGCGAGTCAAAGGTATCGTGAAATTACATATATTTTCGTATTTTCCGAAAAATTTGGTAATGATAATTGTGGTAGACGAACTTGGGTTTGTTTCAAACTGGTTGATGGCTGCATACTAATATTTTAAACTATGTTGTTTGCCGAAAGTAAGTATTCAGCTTACACCGGAAGTCAGCCATTTTGTGCAAAGTTTGGAAAATACTCATTTTGTATACTTATAAAACTTTTTCAATAAACTTCTTGTCTATCATCGATAATAAAGAGTAAATCAAGTGGCCCTGAATTTACAATCAACCTGTATAGGTGTTTTGGTATTAAATTTATATTCACATTTCTGGTGCCAATTGCGAAGAACATACAAATTGCCATTCGTTATCGGAAACGATTTTTTTTGGTAACCCAAATCTAGCAAAGACCTCTAGCAATTTATCAATGGTTGCTGACGAAGTAATACTATTTATAGGAAAACATTCTATCCATTTAGAAGTAACATCCTGTATTATAAAAAAATATTTGTTAAAGAAAGGTCCACAAAAATCAATATGTAATCTTGTCCAACATTAATTTGGCAAAGACCACGGCATTAAGATTGATTTAGGTGGTGCATTTTGGTATTTAGAACATTCTTCACAAGATTTACAATTTTTTTCTAAATCTGCATCTAAACCAGACTACCAGACATTAGAACGAGCAAGAGATTTCATTTTTACAATCCCGATATGTGAACTATGTAATTAGTTTAAAATAAAATTTTGCAATTTTGTTGGGATAACAATTCTGTATCTCCAAAGTAACCAACTTTGTTCTACTCGTAATTCGTTCTTACGTGTAACAAAAGCT
Organism: Abscondita cerata; assembly: GCA_030710515.1. NCBI lineage: Eukaryota > Metazoa > Arthropoda > Insecta > Coleoptera > Lampyridae > Abscondita > Abscondita cerata. The sequence goes on from JALBCR010003094.1 coordinate 5,522, forward strand.
TTTATATCATTTCCTGGTTGGTTATTCAATATACTTAATACATACTTAATAACCCTGCTTAAAACTAAATCTTTCCTTGAAGCAATTTTCACTTGGTTACAATCAATAGGAAATTTAATTTGTTCCACAATTAAATTAATGTATTCTTTCTCGTAATTATGCACCTTGTATTCTGATATAGGTAGTCTAGATAAGTAAATAAGCAATCAGCCACATTTTTGTTTGACCGAATATACTGAATATTGATAAAATTTGTGCCCATCCTTGAAAACGACTAGCAGCCATTATTGGTATACCTTTTTTTGAACCAAAAATAGCTACAAGTGGTTTAAGATTAATGACAAGTGTGAAATGTCTGCCGAATACATATTAATACAATTTTTTTTGCAAAAAATAATAGCTACCGCTTCTCTTTCTATTTGAGAGGAATTTTTCTCTGATTTGTTTAGTACCTTGGATGCAAAAGCAATAGGTTTTCCTGTATTATAATCATGAGTATTTATTAGCACTGCGCCAATTCCTGTTGCCAAAGCATCTACAATTAATTTCAATGGTAATTCAAAATCATTGACTTAACACGTTCACTGTCCGTGAATCACATATGATTCATTGGACATAGATACTTGCACGCCTATGTATCATATGTGATTCAAGTGTGTACTTTCTTAAAGTAGTAGTATTACAACTAAACGTCTAACATCTGTGTATTATGAACTGACTGACTGGAGGAGAGTACAAAAAATTATTTAATGTAATGTTTTGAACGAAAAATGTTTCATGGATTTTCGTTTTTGTGCTAAGAAAATAGAAACAACTTTATTATTATAATATATTATTTTAGTGTTATAAAAGTAATATCTGAGTTATCATTTACAGTGTCGGTTGTTGATGTTTGCTGACGACGTCAAAATATTCACATCAATTGTAAACCAGGATGATACTATAAAATTACAGTCTGATATTAATTTACTTTGTAACTGGTGCAGCAACAATATCCTAACCTTGAATAGTGGTAAATGTGAAATTGTTACATACACTCGTAAGATTAGTCTAATAAAATTTAATTACACGATAAACTTAGAACTTTTTAACTAGATCTAATTTAACCAAAGATTTGGGGTGACGTTTGATGCTGGATTCACTTTCATATACCACATCAACAACATAGTCTCTTCCGCTTATAAAATGCTGGGATTTTTAATACGTAGCTGTAAAGACTTTTCAAATATTTCGGCTTTAATAACATTGTATTTTTCTTTTGTACGATCCAAACTAGAGTACGGAAGTATCGTTTGGTATCCAATTTATGACTGTCATGTATTGTCCATTGAAAGTGTACAGAGAAAATTTCTAAAATTTCTGTGGTTTAAGATTCATAATGTTTATCCACCCAGGGGTTTTGATCACTCAATCTTACTAAACACATTCAACATTGATTCATGTGCAATCAGGAGGGTATACATCAGTTTGATTTTTCTTTTAAATTAATGCATAATAAGGTTGACTGTTCGTATTTGTTGCAAAAATTACATTTCCATGTTCCTCGATTACATTCTCGGCAAGAATTAACATTTTATCTCGCAAAGGCTCGAACTAATGTAATATTAAAGTCTCCCATATATGACATGTGCAACAATTATAATAATATCTGCAACCAAACAGACATTCTTAATTGTAGCTTGTCAGAATTTATAACATTTATAAAATCAATTAACGTGTTGTTTTTTTCACATTTGTAGTAGGTAGTAATAGATATTACCATGTATTCATTTATATATAATTTTTCAATTTAATTACTTTTTCTATCTCTTTTAATCTAGTAGTATTATGTTCACTTGTAAAATTGTCTTGTAATTGGCATTGCTGTTAGACAATAAATAAATAAATAAATAAAATAAAAATATCTCGTTTAATGAAATAAAAACATATTCTATATTATATTTAGGTACCTACATCAATTATTTTTGCTTTTGTGAAAATTCTCAAACATGGTATACAGAAAGCCTTTTACACAAATAATACATTCAGTATCAACTTGCTTCGCTTTCAATGATTCTTGTTTGGTACCTTCTGCTTTTTGAATATTCGTATAGCATTTATGGCATCGTTTTCTTTTAATTTTTCCGTCTTCTTTTCTTGAAATTTTGGAAAAAAAATGATTATTTGAATTAGTTGTTTTTGTTTCCTGCAGGATTTTGTATTGTCTTCGCTTGCTGCTTCTGAAATAAGTGAGTAAATTATTTGTTCTGTAAGATCCAGTAAAGTTTTCTTTTCTCTGGTGATTTTGTTGTATAGTATATTACTGTTATTCATAATTGACCCAAATATTAGTTCAATTGCTACTTTTTTATACCAGATAACTGATTTTCTTATAGAAGAGTAGTAGCTACACATTTCATCCGAAACATCGATTCCTTGTTTTCCTGCGTTATAATCCAGTATTGCTTTAGGTTTGACAACTTTGTTACCTTCTTTATTTTGTTTTCCAGTTTCTACCATACTGTCATCATGTGATAACATCAACACGTCTTTTTATCGTTCCATTTCAACACTGTAATCTTAGAATTTGTCTGCATAGCAACACATTCTCCTTTTTCAACTTTTTATTTACTACTTCTTTAGGAATGTTTTTCCTGTTTTTCGCAAAGTTCCACATAAATCAGTTTTTTTAATCAAATAATTTGCCAATAGTGGACTGGTGTAGAAATTATCAGTAATTATCAATTTACCCTCATTCAATAAATTATCAGCCAATGTAACCACAACTGATCCCGGCTTGTCTAAATCAGGTAGCTGAGGGTCTTGTCCACAATAAACTGAAAATGAGTACACAAATCCCTTCACAGTGCAAAGTTTATAAATCTTTACCCGATATTTACTAGCCTTTGAGGGATAGTACTGTTTGATTTTCAGTCGTCCTCGAAAAGGTACCATGGTCTTGTCAATAACAATAGTTTCACCAGGTACATAATTTTCCTTCACGTTAGACATAACTTTATCAATTAGCGATTGTACCTTGTACGTTCTAGATACAGGTTCATTATTGTACAAAGAGTTATCAACAAAATGCCAGAAACGAAGTATTAATGCGAATCTGTTGTAAGATATTCCGGATTCATGGATATAAGGATGATAATATAATGGATTTCTTTTCCAGTAATTTTCTATACGTGGATACGGGATTATACCCAAGAAGCTATTATACCCAAATTTTTGATTTCTGTCACGTTTGTCTCCTTCCATCTATGTATTCTACTACTTCGACTGATTTTCTTTTATCAATATATTTTTAGCGTATCGATTGGTTTCAGTTACCATCAACTGCAAAACATCTTCGTTTATAAATGCTAAAAATATATCTATTGGCTTAACTTCTTTTCAGATGAAAATTTGTCCATTTGTAAACCATTTTTCAGGATAAAGGGATACCTATTCAACTTTTGAATATTGCAGGACCACTTTGGAACAACAAAATTATGTTGCAAAGTATCTTCGTCAAGTGACGATTCACTTTAATCAGTGTCACCTTCAGGTAACTCGTTGGAAATAATGTTCGGATCGTCAATGCTATCCTCACTATCTTCAAAGTAATCAACATCGCTTACTTCACTAAGATGATTTGCATAATATTCTAATTCCGCTTCCGTCAACTTTCTTTTGATGCCATAATTTTCAAAAGTTTATCTTCAAAAAAAGCAGAAAATTTGTAGGTACGAAATAAAAATTAATTATTGTTACCTTTGACTTTATATATTTATCGTTGCAAAAAGAATCGCATTTTTACGCCACAAACACAACCATCACAACAAAATAAACGCCGAATACTACCTTTGCATACATCACGAAGTGATTCCAACATGCATCAACTTGTTACTGCATGAGCATATATGATACATGTACTTGAATATAAATATAATAAGTACATACGTCCATGCATCATATATGCACATACTGATAAGAGATAAGAAATGCATAAATAATTATAAGTTTAATATTGTAAATAAGATATTTCATTATATTCTTTACTTATTTTTATTATTTTCTACGGACGTGTATTGCACAGAGACCTGAAAGGCCTGGACAGTGAACGTGTTAACACTTATGAGGAAGCAATTATGTCCTTAACTTTTTTAAATGCGATCTTACATTCTTGAGACAATACTAACCAACATCTTTTTTAATAATTTACACAGCGTTGAGAATTAATTTACAATAATAATTAGTTATTCCCAAGAAACACTTTAATTCGGTAAAATTATTTGGATCGGATGACTCAATTATACCTTGAATTATTTCTGAAGTTTTATGCAATTCTTGATTATCCATGTTATAACCTAAATATGTAACAGATGTTTGCATAAAACTACATTTTTCTTTTCTGATCTTCAATCCTTTTTTTTTAACTTATTAAAAACTAGCTTAAGTTTACATAAGTAATCATATTTGTTTTTCCCAGATATAAGTATATCATCAAAAAACATGCTACTCCCGGAATATTTATAAACATCTGTTCCATAATTTTTTAAATAATGCAGGTGCACTAGACATTCCATAAGGAAGTCTTGTATATGAATACAATCTTTTATAGGTAGAAATTGTAAGAATTGTTTGAGATTTGCCATCAACCTTGATCTGCTGATAAGCTTCCAAGAAAAAATTACTGTTTATAAGTTTTTCGAATAAATCCTACTCAATTCTGGGTAATGGATATTTAAACGATTATAATTCAAGATTTACTGTAACCTTATACTTGCCACAAATTCTTACAGATCCGTTTTGTTTTAATACTGGATCAATAGGTGTTCCCCAATTTGAATACTCCGTCGGAACTAGTACACCCAAAGTTATCAATCGGTCAATTTTATCTTCAACTTTTTGTTTAGGTAAAAATGGAATCGGTCGTGGCTTATAATATTTTGGAACTGAATTTTCTTTTAAACGCAAACTAATTACAACATCTTTAAATGTACACTCATGAAATTTAAAACTTGGACACCACAATTTCTGTAAACAAAAGTTTGCACATTGTGAAGCGGGCTTAAGGGTATCATTTACAATTCTAACAGCAGGTAGTCTTAGCAGGGGTTATCTTATAGAAGGACTGTAGAATGAATCATTACACTAAGCACGTTTTAGAAAATAGGTAATTTACGTTGCTTACTTAATTTTTTCTTTAAAGAATATATTTGAAGGTATCGCTAATTAAACACCATAGCTCGATTAATTATCGAATCAAAATTTTGTTTAGGAAATGTTTACAAAATAAAATTAGAAATAATTTTGATTTAAAAACGCTACAAGCAATAACTTTTAAATTAAATCAAAAACTAAACATGGTTATTTGGGTTGACTGATTATTACTTATTTTTAAATAAATCTAACCTACTAATTATTGTAAGTTATTAAAAAAAATCATTAAACTCTCTATTCATAATATTTAGTCCTTACAAAATGTATATTTTATGACGTTTCATTTTTTCTGTAGTTAATATAAAAGTGAAAATAAAAACTAAGGCAATTCTTATTGTCAACGTATATATTTAGTTTTTGACAAGAATTTATTACATAATTATAATTAAGATACCAAGTTATAGTTTAAAATTAAATGAAAACTTTTTTTTAAATAAAGGTATTACTATATAAATAAATATAAGAAATCAATAATGGGTGTGACCTCCATTATTATTGATACATTCTTGGAGGCGTCTGCTCATTGACGCTATCAAGGTATCAATATAATTAATATTAATCGTTTCCCATGCGGTATCAATGGCTGCAATTAGTGCATTACGGTTTACTGGTATAAAATTTGGCCCTTGTTGTCTTCGGATAACAGCAAGTATTCGAGCCCAAACATTTTCGATAATGTTAAAATCTGGGCTTTTTGCTGGCCAGGGTAACAGCTCCAAGTTATTTGCTTGTATCCAGTTGCGCACAACCTGCGAAGTATAGGGTCATCATATCCCGATAGTTAATTATCGAATGTTCCAAGAAAATATGTGTAAATAGTAAATGGAATCTACTAACGTAACGTTAAGTCGTTAATTATAGTTACATAACTCTCCTTTCATAAGATATAGTTCATATTAATATGCTTATTGTAAAGCTTCGTACACACCTGAACAACAAACCGAGGAACAAACAGAACAACGAACCGAACGGCAATCGGAACATTAATTTGGACGGTGCTACGTACGAATTTTAGAACAGATTCGCAAGTCCTGATTGTTCCGAATTTGCGGCGTTCCGCAACTTGTCGGTTTTCCGACATCAAAGAAAATGCGCGCGAATGCGTTTGCAGGTTTGGACGAACTAAACAAAACGGCGAACAAACTTATGCGGGAGAATTAAATTATTTATTTTGTCCTCCCTTTTGTGGGTTTGTTGTGTTTTAGGTAATATTATGGAGTTGACAGAAGAAAAATGTTTTAAATTAATCAGTGTTTAAGAATGCAAGAAAAAATGATGTCCCTATTAGCATCATTTGGGGGAAAATTTCAAAATAAAAAAAAGCGAAGTAAATTATAATTTTTACTCTTCTTTGTGCGTAAAAATTTGGTTGGCACTATCTTCTTGTTTTCCGCAATTTTCTCTTCTCAATAATAAATATATATGAACTGAAAACTACTGAAAATAATTATGGGAACAGCACAAACGTTCCGTTTGTTGTTCGGATTGTGGAAATCATAAAAGATCGTTTGTCGTTCTGTTTGACTTTCGGTTCGTTGTTATGTTTGTTGCTCGGTTTGTTGTTCAGGTGTGTACGAAGCTTTACAACTTAAGCAACAATTTTTGGCGAATAAAGATTAGTTTGTGATGTAATATTAGAAACACAAATTTATATCATATCAAATTTATGACAACTTAAAACCAAGAACGTGTATGTTATTGCTAAGAAATTATTAAGGAAAAAGCGCAATTGCAGTGTAAATATTTATAATTAGATATTTTCGAAAGTTTATAAGTCCTCTATTGTAATCTTAATACTTAAAAGAAAATCCTGTCCATTAGCATTATAAGGAAATGGCTTTTACTTTATGAATAAGTTTCAATAACAATAGAATATCCTTGCTTGTTTAATTTACTTCCTTTGAGTCATATTGCTCTAAGGGTTGTTACATTGGTCATTAGAAGTATGTAATAAATAAACAATTACCTACTGTTTGAGAAGGGTAGTGTGAACCAATAAATAAAGTAAGAAATGTAAATTCCATTTTAGTTTAAAATTTCAAGTGTTGTGAAAATGCCACCTCATCTCGGTGCTGATTTGAAAGCGCGGATTGTTTCGGAATTAGCGGCGGCCGTAGCGTGCGTGAAATTTCACGTATGTTAGATATACCAAAAAGCACCGTAGGGCATTACCGAGTAAAATGGAATCTTGAACACACTTTGGAAAGAGCCATCGGAAGTGGTAGACCTAAAGTATCTACACGTGCTCAAGATCTCGAGTTGTTTCATTACGTAACAGAACAACCATTTGCTACATACTCCAGGGCTATAGCAGATACACATTTTCCCGGATGCCGTATAACTGCACAAAAAGATTAAAGGAGATGGGAATAAAGAAGTATAATGCTGCTGCGAAAGAAGTTCTCAGTGACGAAAATATGAGACGTCGTCTGGAATTTGCAAGGCGATATGTGAACGAACCTTTGGAATTTTGGAATCGAGTGATTTTTAGCGACGAAAAAACGTTCAATAGCCGCAACGATGGACCACTAAAAGTTTTTAGAATGGAAGGAACTCGTTACGAAAATAATCACATATGTCCTAAAAACGAAGTGGTTATTTTTCTGTGAATGTGTGGGGTTGGGTTAGCGCGCGGGGTCCAGGAGTTTGTTGGGCTATCGATGGACGTCTTGATTCTGCTGCGTATTTAGATATTTTGAAACTATTATGAAACCTTCAGTCGAAGTGTTTTATCCAGACGAAGATTATATTTTCCAACAAGTAAGTATTCTTATTTCACTATACTTTCTCAAAAATAGTTCGGGACTGTTGAATTAACATTTCATAATGTATTTTGTTGTTAAAGGACAACGCCCCTATTCATACTTCGCGGGTTGTGCGCAATTGGATACGAGAAAATAACTTGGAGCTGTTACCCTGGCCAGCAAAAGCCCAGATTTTAACATTATCGAAAATGTTTGGGCTCGAATACTTGCTGTTATCCGAAGACAACAAGGGCCAAATTTTATACCAGTAAACCGTAATGCACTAATTGCAGCCATTGATACCGCATGGGAAACGATTAATATTAATTATATTGATACCTTGATAGCGTCAATGAGCAGACGCCTCCAAGAATGTATCAATAATAATGAGGTCACACCCATTATTGATTTCTTATATTTATTTATATAGTAATACCTTTATTTAAAAAAAGTTTTCATTTAATTTTAAACTATAACTTGGTATCTTAATTATAATTATGTAATAAATTCTTGTCAAAAACTAAATATATACGTTGACAATAAGAATTGCCTTAGTTTTTATTTTCACTTTTATATTAACTACAGAAAAAAATGAAACGTCATAAAATATACATTTTGTAAGGACTAAATATTATGAATAGAGAGTTTAATGATTTTTTTAATAACTTACAATAATTAGTAGGTTAGATTTATTTAAAAATAAGTAATAATCAGTCAACCCAAATAACCATGTTTAGTTTTTGATTTAATTTAAAAGTTATTGCTTGTAGACGTTTTTAAATCAAAATTATTTCTAATTTTATTTTGTAAACATTTCCTAAACAAAATTTTGATTCGATAATTAATCGAGCTATGGTGTTTAATTAGCGATACCTTCAAATATATTCTTTAAAGAAAAAATTAAGTAAGCAACGTAAATTACCTATTTTCTAAAACGTGCTTAGTGTAATGATTCATTCTACAGTCCTTCTATAAGATAACCCCTGCTGAGACTACCTGCTGTTAGAATTGTAAATGATACCCTTAAGCCCGCTTCACAATGTGCAAACTTTTGTTTACAGAAATTGTGGTGTCCAAGTTTTAAATTTCATGAGTGTACTTGTTTACAATTTTGTTATTGTGATTATTGATTACTATTGTTGATTTAAAATAATAATTACATTTCACCCATGCCTTTATGTTTAAATTTCAGGTTCAGTATATGTAATACATACTAAAATAGGTCCCCGAAAAGAAACAGTTGTTTTTTGAGCTATTACACTTTAAGAAAAAACGCTCGGACACGTCAATTTTTGTTTGTAGAGGGATGTCTTCTGAAGATAAAGTTGACCTCAAAATACAGGGTGCTCACGGCAGCTTCAATTTCGAAAATATTAAATGGCATGATTGGTCGACAGGTATCTTATTTGAAAGTCCCTTCAATTTTCTATACAGCTATATAAATCTTATTTCGGTCACAGGGATCCAAGGGTTTGCGGACAGCTCTATTTGCAAATGTTACAAAAAAGCAATAGCTACTGCAATATGGTCAAGAATGTCAATTCATGTTTGCAAGGATATTTATTAACAATAAAAATATTTACCCTGACAAATAAACAGGAGGCCCAGACAGCTTCCATCTCAAAAATCTCCATGTACATTTGTCAGGGTAAATTTTATTGTTAATGAATGTCCCTTGCACACATGAACTAGCATTTTCGACTATATTGCAGTATTTTCTACTTATCTTTGATTTTCGAAAATAGGGCTGTCGGAGGCTTTTGGGGCCTCCTGACCGAAATAAGATACACATAGCTGTATAGTGAATTAAAAGAGCTTGTATATGTGATAGCTGTTGATCCATTATGCCATTTGGCCAATAATATACTTATTATTCTGTGGTCAGGGTATGTTGTAAAGGTGTTGGTGGGTATTGTGAAGTAATAGATAGTGTCATAATTTATAAAATAGATGAAAATTTCTCTGCTATGTAAGTAGTATACTATCAATAAAAAAAGTACGGAACGGTTATCCGAAGCAGCAGAAAAACTACGGACGACAACATACGAGATCCGTCCATCCTGTAATTGCAGAAAAATGTCTATTTTGATGGAGTCTAGCTGTGACGATCAAAATTTATATTTAAGTGGCTGCATAGAATGTACCATAGTAAAGTAAAACAAACAAAATTGTGGATTCTAGAAGACGATTTCGGCATAATGGGTTTTGTATATTTTCTTAAATCGAATTTTGAGGTATTTTATTATTTGAAGATATGCAAAGCTATGCTGAAAGGCAAACTAAACAAGAACTAAATTGTTTCAGAACAGATAATAGCGGTGAATTTTGCAGCGATGAATTTTGAGCGTTATTCATCAGAAAACTACGCCTTATACTCCTGAGCAGAAAAGCATGCCTGAAAGGTTGAATCGTAGCATGATAGAAAACGCTAAATGTCTGTTTTTTTGATGCTAAGGAAATCAAAAGTTCTGGGCCGTGAATTGTGCAGTTTATCTGAAAAACAGATCGGCAGCATGGATGTAAACATAAAAGTAATGGTGCATATATCCAAAGAAAAAAAACAAAAATGGTACAAGAAGACATTGAATCAAATCCTAGTGACAAAAGTCTCAGAAAGCTGGAGTGGATTACGAAGAAACTTTCTCACCAGTGGTAAGACACTCAACTTTACGTTCATTAATTGCTTTATATGCACAGTTAGACCTGAAAGTAATTCATCTTGATATTAGTACAGCATTTTTAAATGGAGATTTACAACAGTGTGTGTACATGTAGCAGCCACCTGGATTTATTGACGTTGAAAAGAGCCATTTATGGGTTAAAACAATCCTCTTGAGCCTGTTACAAGAAAATCTATGATTTATAATAAATAGTCCAAACACGAATAATGTCAAATTTAAATTTTGACGCTAACCTAGTTGATTTTTTTGTTAATGGCAAACTGAGCATCAATGGATACGTACATACTACTTAGATGCAAGAAGTTTGCAAAAAAATAAGTAGGTTAATAATTGAATTCTTGATAAAAATATTAGAGCAAACACCAAAAAATGGTGATACAAGTGACTAATTAATGCATTTGAAGTATTTTTAAGTGAAGAAACCGCATGTTTAATAAAAAAAATAATAAATTGTTAATGTTTCGCTTAAAATTAATGTACGTTATAATATATGGTTAGAAAGGTAAAAATATAAGGAATTTGATGGGTGAATAATATACAGGGTGTTCCATTAGAAAAAAAGGATTAGCTAAAAAACCATTTGATTTAGAAAAATTATGAGTATGCCACTGAGTTCTACGGAAAATTTTACGACAAATGTTCAAAAACGCCCTGTAGCTCAGAAACGAACAGGGTTACAAAAGTTTCAAAGCACCATCAATTGTTTCTTCAAAAAGTAGCCAAGGTTTGTAAAAATCGCATCGCTTGACGATTAGCCTTTTTTGAGAAACCCCCAAAACCACAGAAAATGGGACACACTGTACAATAAGATTAAAAAAAAGAGAAAATTTGTGAGAAAATAAGAAAAATGTAATTAAAAGTTATAGAAGGCAAAGTTTTGTACCCATTAAATTTTAGATAGAATTTGTGTATAATATGTTATATCTAAAATTAACCACTATTGAAATATTTTTGTACTTTTGAAATCTTTATCTAAATATAGTGTTCTTAAGAAATAACTATACTCCCGTCATCATTGTAACGAAACATCGGTAGTTGGTGTTGACGAGTTAAAAAAAATTAAATTTGTGTGACGTCAACTTTTCTACTTTTTTTCTGTTCGATTATGCATGACTTGTCCTCACTAAATTTTGATAAACAACAGTATAAATTTGTTGTTTCCGGTCCCAAAATTGATTCTATGCTTCCGTAGTCCGCTAGTACACTCTCTGCGTTTAGCAGTCCTTTCAGTCTCACTTTTATTCTGCGTTTCGCAGTTCCTTTTCAGACATACTCTCCATATTTTCTGCGGTCTGTAGTTTGCTTTTAGAAATACCCTCTGTACTCTCCGCAGTCTCTGCATTTTGCAGCCCGTTTCTAGATCTATTTTTATTCTTTGTTTTGCAGTACACTTAATTTAAAACAAATTCAGTTAATTTTTTTGAGAATTCTGAGAATAAATGCTTCTTGTACTTTATTTACCTGATACTATTACTTCTCTGTTGCATAGTGGTCTGGAGTCAGTGATTCAATTCATTTCTTCGAGGACAACTCCATACGGCAGATTTTTTTGTAAAAGTTGCAAAGCTGACAAGTGATTTAATTCGTTTCGTAGCGTAAAGCGTCCGAAGACACCGAGTTCAAGCACATCGGGAAATGAAAAGAGCGAGCAACCTTTTCCGAACTATAGCAATCCCTAAAGGGGACAGAAAACCAATAATTCACAGAATAAATATTCCTAAAACAGTTAAGTTTAGTTATAGGGAATGCCAATATTAAACAAATTTATATAAAAATACATCAGAAGTCATCTTAAAATACAGCGACTTACAATAAATTATTTTAATTAGACATGTTGTCTTCTGAGTTTAAAACACCCTGTAGGAGTTATCTATTAAGTTAACGTCAAGGATAAATTTGCAAAGCTTGGTTGTCTACTGGTTACAGTTTTAACTCAGTAGCTTTATTAATAATAGAAATATCGTTATCTTTTTGAGAACTCGTATTTTTTTTATTGGCATAGGATCAGCAATCAGAATACATGTAAAATTCTATAAGCTAATGTGTTGTCTTGTGGTTGTCGTGATGAAGGCACTTCCAGTGATGGGTCGTCTTATTTAAATATTTGTGGGTCAATGTTTTTTGAGTCTTCTTACGATCTGCTGTTGTGGGGGCTGGTTTATTAATGCGCAGAAATGTTTTCAACGTGTTTTAACGTTGTATCTGGAATAGTTGTTGTTGTTAGCAGAATGTTTTAGTTTTTGTGGAGCATCTGGTTGATTATGTATTATGGTGCATTTGTGATCGTTTGATTGACATCTTTGTATGAGTGCAAGGTTAGACTTGCTGGCGCAGCCCCCATTGCCAACTCCGTATTTCCATATGGGCTTGATGATTGTTTTCTATAATGGTAGTTTGTTATCTAAAGTTAAGAGTGATAATTATCCCAGGAGTTAGTAGAGATTTGTAAGGGTTAATTCTATTTTTTTTCTTGTTTATGTGTTCCCGCCCGATAAATTTCTTGTCTAAGTAGAGCCTCAAGAAGTTCATTGTGGTGGATTGAGGTAAGTCTATGTTGTTCAGGAAAATAGGAATGCACTGTTTTTTGCACAAGGAGAATGTTACATGTCTTGATTTGGATGTAGTTATCTTAGTTTTCTATAATTTAAGCCAGTCTTTCAGAAGTTCCAGTTGAATTTGGACATGGAACTGAGGTGGTAATATTAGTTGTAGTTTGTTTATGAGTCCTTTGTCCAACACTTTATCGACGGCTTGCCTAGCGTCAAACAGGATGATTACACAGAATGTATTCTAAGGCAGTGTTATCCTGTGGCACTGGAGAGGGATTACGGATTCGTAGTATATCCAGGAGGTTGGAAATACAGATAACAAGCTTATAGGGCGATATGATGATACGTCCTGATTTTGAAATAAGTACTATTTTAACTTTTTTAAATTATGTTGACTAGTACTGAGGCTTTAAACTAGCAATCTGGTTGTATTTTGGTTTAAACCAGCCGATTTTTTGAGATTGAGTCGTTGGATTTTGCGTCTGATGTTTCTGGGAGTAACTAAGGGTGGAGTCGTGGGAGTTGTTTCTGGAGTCGAATGGGTTTGTGTGGACTAAATACATTGGTAAGGTGGTGAGCAAACTAGTCTGGTTTGTAGCATATTTATTGCCTACCAGAGGAGGTAATTTATGTTAGGTTGAGATGTGGTTTTAGGTTTGAGGTAAGATTTGACAGGTCTTTAGATTGTATTGTCGTGATGTCTCTTGTATTTGTCACATAGCTCTTATATGAGTCATCCTTTAGTTTCTTAAGTTTTTCTTGTAGTTTTGGGTTAAATTGTTGAGTTTTGTTTTATCAGAGGGGTGGTAAGTTTTTTGCCATAACCTTTGGTTACTTGTTTGACTTTAAGGGGTATGGCAGAGTTAATTTTTGTGCCGACTATGGGGGAATAGCTTGTGGAGATTATGTTTTTAGCATCGCATTTAAATTGATGACTGTGTTGATTATTTTCTGTGGATTATTTTCAAATCTATACTTTTTTGCAGATTGCATATATAGCATTTCTAGATTGTTTTGGAGTTGTATAGTCTTATGGGCAGTTCTTTGTGTATGAAGCTTGCACTAATTGTTGCAATTATTGGTGTGTGCTCTGATGTTAGGTCATGACTTGCTATGATATCTGTATAATTTTCTGAATGTGTGGGATTTTGTTGGGGTCCGAAGGCCAGTAGGTTGGGGTTTCTGTAGAAAAATAGCTGTATTTGTTTTCTTGTAAAACTTTGTTTGATTCTCTGTCTTAGTTGAAGCCTAAGCATGATTCCCAGGTGATGTGCTTACTGTTGAAGTCGCTTTCGGTGATGAATTTGCATTCCAGAGTGTGAAAATAGTTTTGGAATCTGTTTTTTTTTGTTGTGCTATGAGACAGTATCTTGCAGGAACTGTTAGTTAGTAGGGTATTTTGTGTATATGACTGCCTATCCATATAGTTACAGGTTCATTGGCTGCAGATAACATTAGGGCATTTGGAAAAGAAATTATCTGTTTTGTGATTTCTTTCACTAAAACTGACAAAATTAAGTTAAATGTCAAATTTTCATCTTTAAGGTTAAGCAACCGTGGCTTGATATTACATATTTGAACTTAACATTCTTGGATACCAATACTGGCGTAGTTTCAAAACTGACTTCAATAACTTATAATCAAAATTCTTTATTATACACTTTGGGATAAAGCTTTTCTAGTTGTTTTGTATTAATGTTTATAATAAAATAAGTTAGTTAAACGTTTTGGTTACTGCAATTTTTGTGTGTTTAATTGTATTTTAAACATTTTTTTTTGTTTCAGGTGAGTGTCAACAAAATTTATTTGGAAACTAAAGGTAAACATATTTGTTTAATTTGGTGTTTGATTATTGCTTAATTGATTCCCCAATTGCATCCAAAAATTTTAAGTCATTCTTTCCATAATTTTTGTTGAAATTTTTTAGCACTTGTTTAATCAAAATAAAAGGTTGGTCTTTAAATTATTTTAATGCTTTCGAAAATGAAAAACAAACACTTTTACATAATGATTCCTTTTTGTATTTTTTTTTTATAAAATTATTATTTTAAGTATTTGACAATTGTTTTTGGAATTTGGCAATTTTCTTGTTTTATATATATTGAAATCAAATTTAAAAAAAATTCAAAACAAAATAAATTTGGATGAATTTTTAAATACATGTTTATACAGTTTTGATTTTAAATCTAAATCTGCAATCTTAACGCAAAATTAAAGATAAAAATGTATTTAGTCGGTCTGAAATTTTTGAATAATTATTTTGTTTTAATTTCTTTTATATACAATGTATCCCCAATTGAGTAAGATTGTATGACATATTTTTGTTATTAATGAAGATACAATTTTGTTAAATGGACAATGATGCACAGTTTATCATTGTGGCTCAGATTTTGCTAAAAGAATTTGTAAAATAAAGAATAATTTATAGTTTTTGGGATTTCAAAATTAAAAAAAAGTTCAAATTTGGAATTTCGTTAGTTAAGGTTTTTCGATCAGAACATGGAAAAGTTCTTCCGGTTGGTCGAGGAAAACATAAAAGTTGTTTTCCGACCATGATTTTCAGATACTGCTAGAACCAAACTTGTTGTAAGTTGTACGTGAACGCGTTCAGTCACTGCAAGGCAGAAGATCGCATTATTCTATTCGAAACTTCAGTGAACTTTATTTATCTGATGAGTTGGATACGAAGAAACTGCATAGGATGTCTTTAGAAATGAACAAGAATTTTCTAGAACCCTATAATTCTTATCGAAAAATTTTCTACAAGAAGACAACTAAAGTTTTTACCAGAGAAAAAGAAAAAAAGACTTAAGGCATTAAGAAGTGCATCCGATTAAAAAAACTGAAAACATCACTACCAACAGCCGCCCAAAAAAATTATTGTACAATAGTAAACTTACGTTCGAGTTCTCTCACTCATGAAGAGTACCAAAAGGACAAAACAGCTGTCGAGTGTTACTTGGATTCAAGTTTTATGACAACCCAAGTGTCTGTGGGCTCTAACGATCGCTTTATTACATCCGCGCTCAATCAGTCACGCTTTATTGTTTTAGATCGGAATTGAAACTAGTGTAAATTCTGTAGCGGTTTTTATTTATTCCAGAACCAAAATACTCTGCTAGTATTATAAAGATAATTTTACTAGTAGAAAATTCCCTTGTGGGTATGCAATTTAAAGTTACATGCATACTGTAAACATCCACCTTTGATGTCCAAAGTTACAAAAATTGTAGTTTGGGGTGTACAAAAGGGTTGTACCCTTGAATTCGAAGGTTGTCACGCTGCGGCTGTAATTAAAGTAAGCTGAGTAAGCCAGGCACACCATTTTCCGGTGCCTATCGAGTGAATAAACTGTACTGGAATAGTTTGGTGGTAAATATGTGATAACTGTAAGAAAACGGATTAATAACGAAGATGCTGTTAGTGAAAACATCTGAGACCAATGTCTGAACGAAACAGAATTTAATCACCTGATTTGGAGAAGTATCGCAATAATTGAAATGAGAAGAATGAGTACAGTATACAGTACACTAAAGATATAGTTCGGTTATTCGGACCGGATTTGGCGAAAGGTTGCTAAAGAGCTCGGTAGATGAATTCTGAAGGAATTCTCAAAGAATTTTAAAAAAATTCTGACGGAAATCAGACGGAACTTTCAAAGAAGAGACATTATCACCCACGGAAGAGTGGGCAATAACTGCACGGGAGTAACTACTAAGTGGGGCGTGTGCGTACGATGATTCTGAAGACATTGAAATTTATGTTGTAAGATAATTCTTATATTGGCGGTAAATTTATAATAATCAATTGACGGTTTCTTACAATACATATCGGTAGAAATCCTGTTTGAATGCCGATTTCGAATTTTAAAATTTGTCGTGGCATCATTGTTTTCTTTTTGGGGTTCGTGTCTTTGCTAATGTTGCAAAAAATATCCTTTTCTGTAATTGAAAACTGATGTGTGCGTGTGTCAAAATTTTGGAACATCCAATTAAGGGATCCAAATTAGAATAATAAGCTAAGAGCTCCCATTAATCAAGAGGAGATAAGCTAGCGGTACTATTCATACGTAGTGAGTGGTAATTTTTTTCTTATATTTCTTTCTGTAAAATTGTTTCTTTTACCACCATTTTGTACACCACGTGTAGATCTCCGATGAGGATGCTGGTTTATGGCAATAAATGAATATCTAGTCTATGAGCGCATTGAATATGGTTGGTTATCAATAGAGCTACCCGTATTTGCATGTCACAGTTGAAACGGGTTTATTTATCTGTTTGTAATTACAAATTTATGTGGTCACGTCCTATCAGAGGCGTACACACAGCGCGATTTTTAGTTATGTTGGCAGTTCCGATACTTTCCTACGACAACAAATACTTCAACGCTTTCTCTATTAATGAAATAATTTTATATTTTGTCTCTATTTACCTCATATTTGTATCTTTATGTGTTTTTATTATGGCCTAGTCGTTTAACAAAAATTATATCTATGCTAATCTACTGTTGTTTCTGTGTTTGAGTTCCTAGTTAGTCCAGAATTTTTTATACAATTTGCTCTTCTCGAGCCCTTAGGTGGAGGTGAATGAAACAACAACTCAATATGTTGTCAACGCCGATGTTTCGCCCCCTATGCGTAGGGCTTTATCAAGGCTCATAACAGATAAAAGTTGGTAGTCTCAAATTACCATCAATTGATGGAAACGTCACACACGGATTAAAACAACAAAAACAAACATAATAAAAACAGTCATACATATATATATATATATATAAGTTGTGGCTAAAAACGATATTTAATTAAAAGACAAACAAACAAACCCAACTTGATACAAACGACAAATAACGAATTGATGGTAATTTGAGACTACCAACTTTTATCTGTTATGAGCCTTGATAAAGCCCTACGCATAGGGGGCGAAACGTCGGCGTTGACAACATATTGAGTTGTTGTTTCATTCACCTCCACCTAGAAGGGCTCGAGAAGAGCAAACTGTATAAAAAATTTATAATCTTGGAGGAATACTCACCTGATTCACCTTAGTCCAGAATATTTTATACACAATGTACTAGGTGGCGCCTTCTGTGATCTCTCTTTTTGCAGTGTGAAAGCTTGTGACCTCATAATTAGTAAATACATCCACGACTCCTCTGCGACTAACAGAGCTGCCGGCCAGGTTTTCAATACTGATTACTATTTTTCTTTTAGTTTAAACCGTAACAATTCTAAAAGCTACGTACTATCTACGTGTGCAACCATCCAATTTATAATGTACAAGAGCCGTTGGTTGGTAATCAAAATATTATAAATACGTAGTTAACAGTTTGTTGCGTACTTTTATTTTTTTTGTTATATAAAAAATCAAAATGATTAATATGGATGTCAAAGTTTACATTTACTTTATTTATACGTAAGGATTTTATTATTTTTAAAATGTAATTTACTTTATGATTACTTTATACGGATTGACGCATTGTAGTTATTTTGACTTAGTTTAATTAGAAATAGTTTACATTAAGGGTCACATTACTAAAGTTCTAAGTGTACCTATGCACAACAAAGAATTGAACGTACATTTAAATATGCTTTCTTAATAAAAATCCATCAATTTTTTTTGCGGACATTTACAAATTTGGTACTTTGAAATTCTTATGAACAGAAACTGAATAATTATTTAAAAGTTATTCTTTCAACAAGATAAATGGTCGGAAACTTTTAAAGAATACCTTATATAAGCATCATCAAACTTGAGCATGATAAACGATACTTTAAATAATGTAGATTCTTTTTAGCGATGTCTCAACACAAACGATGGAACAATTTTGTGTTTTACAAAAAAGTACTATCTTTCTATGAAACGTATGTACGTGATAGTATAAAATGATCTATAAAATTTAATGTTTATATATGGTATAAAACTAAATGGCTCTATTACTACTAAAAAAATAGTTTCTTACAAAAATAAAAATATTATTATAAAAGTAAAAAGTATTGAAACCATTGTACAAGATCTTCAAATAATCAAGATCTTAGACTTACAAACGTAAATAGTCAATGTTCCAATTTGAAGATTAAGTTTCAATTTACAGTATCACTTCTTTTGCATGATTACGATGGTAACGTTTTGTAGATAAACTTAAAGGATTTTATACGTTGTCGTCGTTACAATAAAGACCGATATTAGGTAGCGTTCCATCTGTACGCGATTAATGCAAAGAACATAAAATAAAGTTGTATTTTCTAAATAACTTTTATTAGTCTTAAAACCAATTTAACTGTTTTAATATTCTCATATTTCTTAACAAATTGCTTATTTAATATTCATTGCAAAATTAAAATAAATTTTATTAAATACAAAGCTGAAATAAGCTTTTGTTGAAATATTGGAATAAAACGTACATTTCTATTCACTACGAAGTCCATTAGTTCTTTAAAAATCGTAATAAATTTGGTCTTTGATTTTACATTTTGGTTTTAAAAATTTTACTTAGAAATTTACATAAGTACACCGAAAGGGCGTATATTGCTTTCCATAAATTCTCTATAATTCATTTCAAAACAAAGAAAGTTGAAGCATAAAGTATTTGTGAAAAGAAAACTAATTATGTAAAGTATATGAAAGTAAACATCCTTAACTTTCGTTGCTATACTTTACTTTAATTATTTGAGTTGCACTTACTGAATTACGTTCTTGTGCAGTAATAAATTGTCCCCCACAAACAAAAATATAAATATTAATAATATCAGAATGTTAATGATTGTTGACAAATTGAAAGTGTTTCAAGTGTTTACTTTTTTAACGCACTGAATAAAATGTGTATACTTTAAAGACATCAAAAGAACTAATTTGACAATTGCGTTTATATGAATAACACCACAATTTCTTTTTAAGCGAATAATTTTTCTTAAGAGTTACTTTTTTTCTCATTTAACAAAATTACTTCAACATTTCTGCTATTGTAATAGTGAGAAATTGTAGTGAAGAGTCGCATTATTTATACAATGTGGTCTTGTTTACATTTTTTCTAAAAGTAGGTAGCTGTTGTAGAAATAGTACTATAGGAGACAATAAAATTGTATTTTATCTTTGAGGGCGTTTTTTAACGTCGAGACGTCAATTTTGCTCTAGGAAACAATAAAATTTTATCGTCGTGAATAATACTTTCTTTTTTCATTGCATTTATTTGATTTATTTTAAGCAATTTTGGTTATAGTCAAATTTTGATTGCAATCCTTTTCAGAACCCTTGCAAGCAAAACCCAATAAACGTTTTAATGTTTATTTGCGGTGGATGAAGTTAATCCTTTATTACTTATATATTAATCTATAATGCTATGAATAAACCAAGCACTCATCTTTAGATTTTTAATAAAATTGTGTTATGCTAAATTTGCTCTGCTCTTTATTTTAAAAATTATTTCTTTTAAAACTAAAATAAATAATTATCAGTAACAATTCCTATTTCACAATTAATTTTACAAAAATATTAATTCAAACGTCAAATTTTAATTTAGGTGACAGATTTTGACAACCACTTTTACAATACTACAAAAAAATACTACTAATACCCTACTCCTACCTAGATGATGCCATATTCATGTTCCACGGACCCTTTCAAAAAAATAAATTAATTATTCTCAGTTCTTGAACTCAAAATTTATAAACAATTTTTAAGATCAGTCCAATTCAAGATTGAATATGAATTCGTCTTGGCTCAAATAAACAATGTTACCCAATTCATTGGATACAGTTGTTGCAGTAAACAATAATATAAACTTAATCTTCTTTTACATTAAACAACTTTATTCTTTTTCGTGTCAGTCTACTTCCAACCCTAGCGAATCTATTTAATCCAGCCAAACAATTTATTACACTGCTTAGTTCTATTACTCTTCTTATAAATACTATTATTTATCTTTTAATTTGTATTAATATTTAATTTTCCATGTTTATTATCATTTTTATTTATTATTCGAAGACTTGTCTTTTTTTATTGGCTGCACTTGCTTTAAAATTCATTTACATGTAAAATTGAACATCATTTCACAACTTAACTAACTTAATCTACACTACTTACATTTTATTTAAAATATCGAATTGTTGCTTAAGTATAAAAAATTCTCCACCTCCCTTCTCATTTTATAAGAAAAATTAACATTATGTGCTAAACTCATTTTTTAAAATCAAATTACTTTTAAATGCATGTTATTTATCTTACAAAATTACCTTCAAAATTTATTTTGGATGCTAACATTTTTAATTCACAACTTATATTAACAACTAGTTGAGCCAGGATGCTACGCACGCGTACAGTAGGAAGGGTTACAATACAATAAATTAGCAATGCGATAAGCATATGAGTTGAACCTGTGCGTTGCAGTAATGAAACAAAACAAACTATTTGAGAAACGGTTGTGAGGACGGACGGACACCCACCAGAGCGGACCCACCTTGACAGATTTTAATATATATGATAACAACTTTGTATGCATTAACACAACTAAATTTTCTTAAAATTAATTGCTTATTTTTTTTCTTAAAAAAAATTAAAATCTTCATGCATTTACGTTCTTTTATTCATACTTACTTTCCTTATTTCTTTGTGTTTTCTTAAATATTTTTATTCTTATACTTGTTTGCATTGACTTCATTCAGATAACCATAGATCAATCACTTTTTCTTGTTTTTTATTTTTTTTTATCCCTTTTCCTCAAGATTTTAATTCAACTTCTTCAACATACTTTAATCGTATGCGCGTTTTATTTCCTTTTTTCTTTCTTTATATTTATTTACATTATCTCAGCTTCTTCTTTATTTCTATAAATTGTTTATTTCGTATAATTTTATTTTATATTTCATTTTATTTTTCTTTCATCGTCTTTATACTTTATAATAACTTTACTTCCTTACTAATTTTTTAACTGTCTTTACCATTTCTTTGTTTAACTTTCTATTGATCAATGACTTTTGTTTCTACTGTACATAAGATACTTATTATCACCTTTTCCATTTTCCTCTTATTTTTAATTTTCAATTTTGCCTTCCTTTCCTATTCGTCACATTAACTTGTTTCACTCATACTTTATTAATCCTAACTTCTTTAAACTAATAAGATTGTGTTGTCTTCTTTGTACTTTTACGTTGCCTTTTGACACCTTTTTCTATCCTTTTCTTCCTTTTGTCTACGAGGTTATTGATCCTTTACATACTTTACGTTTTTTATTTTGAATCAGCGTGATTTACTTGCATTTTTTTAGTTTTTTCTTAATTTCTTATGCGTCCATTTAAATCGCATTTTTGTTTTTCTTTCGCAATTTCTTCTATTATCAGTCCTTCTCTTTATTTAGGTTTACGTTTACTCTTGAATCTTTATCCCCATATTCATAAGTTTTAACTTCTTCATGGTTTACTTCTCTTTCGTATAACCTTACTTCCAGTTTCATATTTTTTTATTCGTTTAACTTTTTCATTCTGTTTCTTTTCATATGTACAAAACCGACTATTGAATAATATAAATTTGCCGCCAAGATAAAAAGTATCTCACAACATAAATTTCAATGTCTTCAGTATCGTTATGCACACACGCCCCACTTAATTGTTATTCCTGTGCAGCTATTGCCAACTCTTGGTTGGTGATAATGTCCCCTTTATAAGTAAAAGCGCGAGGACGAGAAGATAGAATTCCTTCAGAATTATTTGAGAGTTCCGACTTCCGTCAGATTTCCGTCAGAATTTCTTCAGAATTTTTCGAGAATTTCTTCAGAATTCGTCCACCGAGCTCTTTAGCAACCTTTTGCAAAATCCTGCCCGAACAACCGCACTAATTCTTTACTGTACTATAGACTGTACTCATTCTTCTATACCAAACCAACAGAAAAACACCAAAAACTGCACCATAAACTTTACGTGTTTCAACAGCTAAGCTGTTATCATCAGCGATACCGATACTGATGATAACAGCTTAGCTGTTGAAACACGTAAAGTTTTAGGTGCAGTGTTTGGTGTTTTTCTGTTGGTTAAATAGACGCCGCAGTTGGTGTTCCTTTCCTTTGATCATTCTTCTTACTTCAATAACTGCAATACTGCTCTAAATCAGGTCATTGAATTTTGTCTCGTTTATACATAGGCCTCAGCTGTTTTCACTAACCGTGTTTTCAAAGCCTCTACTAATTAGCATTCGGCACGGGTATGGCCTAAACCGTATTAACCACTTATAAAACCATCGTTATTAATCCATTCTTTACAGCTATCACATATTTACCACCAAACCCCTCCAGTATACCTGATTCACTTGGTAGCACTGGAAAAGGGTGTGCCTGGCTTACTCTGCTTACTTTAATTACAGCCGCAGCCTGACCACCACTGAATCTGAGGGTACAACTCCTCCATCACATACCGCACACACAAGGTTTAACCGTACTCGAGCATTTATACTTTATCCAGTGTGTACTACGACGGGTTTCCGTCACTTACAAAGGCGCATCTATAAACCCCGTATATAAATCATTAGGAAAATATACCGCTCAGGAGTTATTTTATTCTACAATATTAAGCGTGGTCTTAAAAAGCAACAAAACCACGACTGCTACATAATTTTACTAACTTGTGGCAGTAGGTAATTTGATAGCTCCGTCCGATGGAAACAAACCCGCACCACCGACACCGATCGAATCAACCCCAGAAAGGGGACCAAAAAACAACGTGTGGACACTGAACTACTAATCGTACTCTAAAAACGTCAAGTCCAAGGCAATTAACTTTAATTTGTATTGTACATTATCACCGTGTGTAAATAATTATTCTAAAGAACTTGTAATTATGATACAATAAATTTATTTTATTTGGAACTTTAGACATTTTTCTTTGACTAAAGCTAAACCCGCGGTTGATTATATTTTTTTGTACGCCTCTTTTATTTCTACAATTTTTAATAGTAGCTTTGGGCATCACAGGTGGACGACTACACACATTCATCGGCAGCTTTTTTAAGATTCTTCTTAACTATTTTCCTTAATGTTACTAAATCTTGCACTTCTCTAGGATCTCTCCACATTTTTTAAGGTCTCTCTCCCTTCATAACACTAATCGGAGCTTTGTTGTACACTTTATGTCTAGTCGTACTATCGTTATTTCTGGCAGCTAAATTTTCAATACGATTTTTATTTTTTACATCCTTTCGTTCAATGACCATATTATGTTATCCAATTTGTGTTCCGTGGTAATTTTAAATTCACTCGTATCAATTATCTAATTTTTGTATCTATTTATTGGTTGCTCTTAATTTTTTCAAAAATTCTAAATTATTTTTTACTATTATATTAAAATTTTTGATTTAATTTGTGATTGTTTTCCATATAGATTTTTATAAATTGATTCATGTCAAACTGATCTCCTTTTGTAGTTTTTTGAATTTCTTCCGTTTCCATTTCTTCTACATATATACTTTCGATTTTTACTCTCTCCTTCCATTCTTTGTTCAAAATCTCCAGCGTTTTTCTTGGCCCAGTTTCTTGTTGTCATATTTATATTTTATCGTATAAATATTATTTAACACAGCCAAACTTTCTAACATACAATGTAACTAATTTTATTAACTTTTTAATGTGTTTCTCTTTCTAGATACTAGGTCGTTGTCAACTCAGACTAGCCCTACGTTGCCGGTCGCCATAATGCTATGAATAAACCAAGCACTCATCTTTACATTTTTAATGTTATGCTTAATTTACTCTGCATCTTAAGTATCTCTTTATTTTTAAAATAATTAATTAAAAAATTAAAAAGATTTTTTATACTAATGAATACTAATAAAGTATTTAATTCTTCTAATGGTTATAAGAAAAGTCAATTCCTATTTCACAGTCAATTTTGCAAAAATATTAATTCAAGCGTCAAATTTTAATATAAGGGACAGACAGACTACTTTTACAATACTACAAAAAAATATTACTAATACCCTACTTCTACCTGGATGGTGCTGTATTCACTGCAAAACATAATTAATTATTCTCAGTTCTTGATCTCAAATTTATAAACTATTTTTTTGTCAGTCTATTTTAAGACTGAATATAAATTCGTCTCGGTTTAAATTAACAATGTTACCCAATTGATCTTCCAATTGGATATAATTCTTGCCGTAAATAATATAAACTTAACCTTCTTTAAATTAACAACTGTTATTCTTTTTCCGGTTAGTCTACTTTCAACCCTAGGGAATCTATTTGATCCAGCCAACTAATTCCATATACTACTTATTTTTATTACTCTTCTTATAACGACTCTTATTTATATTTTAATTTGTATTTTACTTTATTGTCCTAGCAACCTGTACTTGCTAAATTTATGCACATGTAAAATTGAACATCATTCCATAATTCAACTAACTTAATCCACATACTTACATTTTATTTAAAATATAGAACTGTTGCTTAAGTATAAAAAATTATATCATCTCCACCCCCCTTTTAAATTTATAAGAAAAATTAACATCATGTGCTAAAATCAATTTTTTTTAATTAAATTACTTTTAAATGCATGGTATTTATTTTACAAAAATTATCTTCAAAATTTATTTTGGATACTAACTTTTATTATTCTTAATGCATTTACATTCTTTAATTTTTACGTACTTTCCTTATTCCTTTGTGTTTTCTAAAATATTTCTATTAGTATACTTGTTTGCATTGACTTCATTCAAATAACCATAGATCAATCACTTTTGTTTTTCATTTTTCTATTATTTTTCCTCGAGATTTTAATTCAACTTCTTCTACATACTTTGTTTGTATGCGCGTTTTTATTTCCTTCCGTTACGTTTTTTATTTTAAGTCGGCGTGATTTACTTGCATTTTCCTTAGTTTCTTAAGCTTTGGGCGAAACATGGATTCAGTTAGAAATGGCCCCGAGAAGGATAACAATTAATACGTACATTTCTGAAAAAAATCGTTCTAAATTATAATTAAATTTTAAAATCTCGCTAGAGTTTCTTAATTCTGTTTTGCTTTAAAAGTTCATAAGAAGTGCTGCTTTGAATAGTAAAAATAAAATTTATTTAAAAGAAGGGAAATTTTTGACATGAAGATAGTTAACTGTTGTTGTTGCTCATCGCCGTAAAAAATATTGATCGCGCTAGTAAAAAATTACTTCAGGTATACTTTTTGTCAAAGGTATTTTTAGGATTATTTTCATTCTTATTATTTAATGAAAATTGCATGACGTTGTAGATGAACCAATCAGAATTTAATATGGTTACCATAGCGACACAAAAAATTTCGAAAAACTTACTCCTTAACTAAAATTAATAAATGGAAATTTTTTGTAACAAGGTTAAAATTATGAATTCGATATGAGTAACAGACTTTTCATTAATTTTATAAAATTTAAATAATACTGGCCTCAAAACATCTAAAACGTTGCATTCACATTTGACACTGACAGTTCAGAAAATCATAGCTGTCTAATTATTTTGTTCAGCATAATTACGGAATATTCATTCTCTTTCTTATTATTGAATGAAAATTCATGCAAATACCATAAGAAGAAAGTGTTTTAGAATAAATATTCTCTCTCAAGGGCGAGAATTTTTCTTTCCATTGTTAAAAATTATTTCAGAATTACTATATTCCATTAGTAGTAGTGGAGACATCTTTATAATTGTTTAACGATAAACATCAAAAATTAAGATTTATAATTGAATATACAATTATTATACAGGGTTGGGCAAAAATCCCGGAACGGCTCGATTACAGCCAAACGGGACCTCGTATCAACTTTGGGTTTTTGTCACTGTATTCAGCGACATTTTTAGAACTTCTTGACATATATTTCAGGACCGTGACGTCATTACGTTTGGAGTTGTGATGTAAGTGTCAATTTTTTTAAATGAAACACCCGGTATATTTTTCTATATTTGTATACTTTAATGAGTCCCGAATTCAATGATTTAACGTTTGTATGGTTTCTGTTATGTAATATGGTCCCAGTAAAAAAAAATTTCGAAATTACAATCGTAATTAATAGAGAATTATTTATTTTCTTAATAAATGTTCAAATTGGAATACTTCCACTGCCTGACAATGTGCTAGTCTGTCCACAAATATCCGCTGAACATCTTAGAGGGACTGACATGTAATATTATCAGCAACTGCTAGAATTCTTTCTTAAAGCTCTTGTACCGTAGCAGGTTTTGTGCTATACACCACAGACTTCAAATGACCCCCGAAAAAGAAATCTAGAGGGGTTAGGTCAGGTGACCTAGCTGGCCATTCGATATGACCACTTCTACCTATCCATCTCCGGGGAAAGACATTGTCCAAAAAATCTCTTACAATTCTGGCATAGTGTGCCGGAGCTCCGTCTTGCTGGAAGTATACATCATTTGCGATCACCTGAGAATTTTCGCGGTTGGGAAATATCTGAATGACTGCGGGTATAACTCTTTCGCGTAATAAGAAAAAACGGTCCTATTACATGTTTTTCAATTATACCCGCCCAGACATTTAGTTTTTGTGGATGTTGTGTGTGAATTTCTTCCATCCAATATGGATTCTCAGCAGACCAATAGCAACAATTGTGACGATTGACAAATCCATTTAAACAAAATGTAGCCTCATCGGAAAACAAAATGCGATTTACAAACTGTGGTGTCTTGTCTAAGAAATTCATAATTTGTTGGCAAAACTGCATTCGACAATCAGGGTCATCTTCCGCAAGTTCCTGAAGTAAGATGACTTTGTAGATGTATTTTATTTCTCCTGAGTATTCTTCGAACGGATGTTTCACTGTTACCAGTTTCTAATAAAAAACAGTACACACTATCAGTGTATGTACATTTTTGGCAAACATGTCAAATTTTTGTATTTATGTGACGTACGTTAAATATTTTGACGTGACGTCACGTAAATAAAAACGTTTGTATTTATATTGACCAAATCGACAATTGGATTAGTGTTTGAGAAATACGTGAGCTGTTGTGGTTTGGAGGTTAAGTTTCAGAATTAGTCATGTCAAGTTTATTTGGTGATATTATATGTTATTTAAGATGCTGCAAATATAAATAAGCATTGAACTACAAGCAAGTTGTGCAACTAGTTTACCTACGAAGTATTACATTTTGACATTTTTATAGTGGGATGAGGTCATTTATATTGTTGATGTGCCGTCAGTTTCATAAAAGTTTTTATAAAAATAAATATGAAAATTTCATTCACATTTTCTTCACCAATCAGATTCATTAATTTTGTGATAATAGACCAATCACGGTTGAATTTATAGAAAATTTTAACGCGTTAAAATTTCCACTAAAAATTGCTAAAACTTTGTTTGTGGAATTTTCATGCCGAATACAACTCGATGTAATGAAATTGCAAAAAATTTTCTCCTCAAATCATTCGTATTTAAAGTCGAAAAATTCCAGCACTTTCATACCAACTCGTATTATAAAAAATTAATACAGGATATAGGCTTAATAGGCAAAATTCAGTTGGCACTTTTTCTGAGCAAAATATTCTTACACTTAAAACTCATTTAAAATATTGAAAAGGAACAAAAATTACGTTTAATTTGAGCTAAAGAAAAGAAAGAAGACAAAAAAAAGAATAACTAAAACATAAAATTTATAATTAAGTCTTAAAAAAGGCAAAATCAAACAAATCAGGACTAGAGCTTAATATTTATAATTTCATTTTAAAGTTGGAAGAGGTGTCATTTTATATCAAATTGAAACTGCACATTTATTTAATTTATTTAATCGTATGGTACATTTTAAATATTGTATTGTGATGTAAGTGTTATGTATGGTGCCCTAGAAGATCAGTATAAACCTGTACAGTGTGGTGACAAAACCGTGTGCTATTGTGGATTGGTTCGTCTTGGCAAAGCATTTACTTCAAGGTTTAGGAAAACCACTAAAACCTAAACATGCCAACCCTTACCCACCCTAGTATTCACATGTAATAATATTAATTAGAGTGTGTACATTTTTTCCTAATTATCCGGAAGGGTCTTGATGACCAGGTCCGGAAACTAAAGCGGTAATTCTCAGGAACAACATGTTTTTCTTGTTGACCATGGAGTACTGTAAGGTACTGATCACCTTCCATATTTTATATATTTGCATCAAAACCCCTAAAAATCACACACGAAAAACTCTAAAGAAAATTGCCGTACGTTTTGACGTATTTAATTAAATGAATTAAATGCTTAAAAGTAGCAGGCATGTTATTATATTTTGTTATACAATATAAAAAGCAAACTATGTCTTTACTACGCATACATTTCTTTAAATAATTTTAATAAACGTTTTCTAGCACACGTTGAAATGTGTTTTGGCAGTGGAAATATATTAAAAAACATTTTGAAGACATATAAACGGAACTTTCAAATTCCCCATATTGAACTGATTTTTGGGACATGGTAATCATAAAAAATAAATATCTGTTTAGTTCACTGGATAAACGTCCAGATTGTCTTTAATGGTTGTAAAACACGTGCTATCAAATAATTAATTGGGCCCTTCTTGACATGTTTTTGTAAATATTCGGTTATACTCAATGCGTCAAGTTAATAATCCACCAAACCAGTTCAAACAAAATCTCATAAAACAGCTTCCTATGATAGTTCTTTATTATCCAGAGCTACATTTTCATTTACTGTTTGTTGGGGCTTGCTTGCAGCACACGACTTTGCTCTCCCGGCTGTGTTGAGCAACAAAAAAGTTCAACACCAGGAAAGGGTCAATTTTAATGTTAAACCTATAATAGTATTTTTCTTGCAATTGCATTGCAATAGAATTCCACATAGCAATTCTTCTTTTGAACTCGGAACTGTCAAATTATAATTTTGTTGAAATAATCAACACACTCGGGATATGTTAAGTGATAAATATTATTATTATTATTATTAATTGCTTGATAATACAAACAATAATCCTCTCTATTAAAAAATTTTAAATGAGATTTTTTCAAGGCGGACTTACTGAACAAATAAAAAGTAGTCATATCTAACTCCAATTGTATGTCCATACATATTGTTTAATTGAAAAAGATTTTACCTAAGAGTATGTACATCGGTAAATAAACTCCACAATTCATATTCTATTTCATCAAAATTATAGTTTCTGGCGGTAATTTTATTAACGTCATTACTACCAAAACTACTTTACAGAATTTTTGAAATGTACAGTACTTGGAGCCCCTAGCGACGTCTTGTAAAGTTGTCATCGATATACAGCAGATAAGTTTATTTTTGTAGTACTAATTTAAACGTTTAATGTATGCATGATACGTAAAGTCAGGTCGTTTGATTTGGACCAGATATTTCGAAATTATGTTAACTTATTTGTATATCATGTAGCGCAACGTGTAGTCATTTAACTTTACGACAGACGCTTAAATAAATTGGTGACGTCTATTATGAATTTGAAATTTATATTATCAGACTGTGATTGATGTATTAACTGTGATAGTTTGTATACTGTTGGGCCTGTCGTTTTTAAAATTTATTGTCTCGCTTTACTTTGGTAAGTCTTGTCAGAATATATTCTTTAGTCCTTTTTCTACAAATTTGTTTGTTTTACTTTTCTTAAAACCTACTGCTTAAGGTTAACTACTAGGTTTTTGTAGGTGGCGATTGCTGTAGCCTTAGCAGCATACTTGATTCCTTCCTGTTACCCACTCTACAAGACGAGCTATGAGTAGGTTTCTAAGCGACTTCCTCAGTATTAAATATTTAATTTTTTTATTTTATTACTTGAACAACAAACCTGTAACAAATAAAAACTAAATATATTACTAGAATTTGGTCAATAAAAGATAAACTTTTAATACAAACGATTACCTCTAAAAACGATCTAAAATGTGCAAAATAATTAAAACGTCTTTCTAGATTGAACCGTGTCGAAATACTAACCGTCGTTGTCAACGTTTTCCGACTATTGTAAAGGGCTTTATTAAGGCGAGAAACTTATATCTAGCAAATTAGAATTTAAGGCAGACAAGTAAAAGTCAGGTAATCAACTAACTAATTAAGCCAGATTCTAGCCAAAAAAAGACTAAAGAAGAACGTTAATGATTTTTTTTTATTTAACTTTTTTTAAACCGCATTTTAACTTAACATTAAAATGTAGAACACGATCATGATTTCTTTTTATTCTAATCTTTGATGGAGAAATACTTCAAGACATTGAACACTGTGCAAACATTATCTTTCAATAAAATATTCACAAACATTAAACAAATTAAAAAACAGATAAACATTGTATTTTATAATGAGGTTTATTGTACAACTTTTAATAAATGAAAGTAAAGCTCTTTTTTAATTTTTAGTATTACAGTTTTCAGTCATGATACAAATTTCCTGACTTTGACTTTGATAGACTATTTGGACCAAAAAAATAGGACACAAAAAGACCATTTAATAAGCTTGTCCAAAATTAGTTTTTTTTTTTTCGTTTTGAACAAAATAGTTTTAGGAGGGGTATTGAAAAGTATGTCACTTTGAGACTGACAGACTTTAAGTACACCAAAATTTATAATATAATATTTTTAGAACTAAAAATATAAAAACGAATATGAAAGTTATGGTAGAAAAAAAATGGGACATTAAACCACAAAAATATAGTTTATTGATTTTTGGTTTTTGGTTTCCTCAGTCTACAGCTCACAAATTATTTTTTAATTTCGTTGATCTGTAGTAAATGAATCCCTTTTTTATCGTACAGTAAAAATTCTTATTCTAATTAATTGCTTTAACAAACAAACCCTTAAACTGAAACGATTTGAAGTGTTTTCCATAAACAAATTTGTCTTTCACTTACCTTGCAAAGATGGTAAATCTTTACTTAGATGTCAAGATCGAGTTACTCAAAGAGTGCCACCGAATTTTGTAAGTTGACTGAAAATTGGAAAAACAAATCTATCGCAACTCGATCCAAATTAAAGACAAAAATCAAGAAATTTGCATCTATTGAATGTTAAGTTCAAAACCTAGAATCTAATAATCGAACAATTATGTCCACAAAGTAAAGCATATACGACCTTATAAAACTTGCGAGCGATCGCTGCGCAACGACAGTACACTCATGAAATTTAAAACTTGGACACCACAATTTCTGTAAACAAAAGTTTGCACATTGTGAAGCGGGCTTAAGGGTATCATTTACAATTCTAACAGCAGGTAGTCTCAGCAGGGGTTATCTTATAGAAGGACTGTAGAATGAATCATTACACTAAGCACGTTTTAGAAAATAGGTAATTTACGTTGCTTACTTAATTTTTTCTTTAAAGAATATATTTGAAGGTATCGCTAATTAAACACCATAGCTCGATTAATTATCGAATCAAAATTTTGTTTAGGAAATGTTTACAAAATAAAATTAGAAATAATTTTGATTTAAAAAACGTCTACAAGCAATAACTTTTAAATTAAATCAAAAACTAAACATGGTTATTTGGGTTGACTGATTATTACTTATTTTTAAATAAATCTAACCTACTAATTATTGTAAGTTATTAAAAAATCATTAAACTCTCTATTCATAATATTTAGTCCTTACAAAATGTATATTTTATGACGTTTCATTTTTTCTGTAGTTAATATAAAAGTGAAAATAAAAACTAAGGCAATTCTTATTGTCAACGTATATATTTAGTTTTTGACAAGAATTTATTACATAATTATAATTAAGATACCAAGTTATAGTTTAAAATTAAATGAAAACTTTTTTTAAATAAAGGTATTACTATATAAATAAATATAAGAAATCAATAATGGGTGTGACCTCCATTATTATTGATACATTCTTGGAGGCGTCTGCTCATTGACGCTATCAAGGTATCAATATAATTAATATTAATCGTTTCCCATGCGGTATCAATGGCTGCAATTAGTGCATTACGGTTTACTGGTATAAAATTTGGCCCTTGTTGTCTTCGGATAACAGCAAGTATTCGAGCCCAAACATTTTCGATAATGTTAAAATCTGGGCTTTTGCTGGCCAGGGTAACAGCTCCAAGTTATTTTCGTATCCAATTGCGCACAACCCGCGAAGTATGAATAGGGGCGTTGTCCTTTAACAACAAAAATACATTATGAAAATGTTAATTCAACAGATCCCGAACTATTTTTTGGAGAAAGTATAGTGAAATAAGAATACTTACTTGTTGGAAAATATAATCTTCGTCTGGATAAAACACTTCGACTGAAGGTTTCATAATAGTTTCCAAAATATCTAAATACGCAGCAGAATCAAGACGTCCATCGATAGCCCAACAAACTCCTGGACCCGCGCGCTAACCCAACCCCACACATTCACAGAAAAATAACCACTTCGTTTTTAGGACATATGTGATTATTTTCGTAACGAGTTCCTTCCATTCTAAAAACTTTTAGTGGTCCATCGTTGCGGCTATTGAACGTTTTTTCGTCGCTAAAAATCACTCGATTCCAAAATTCCAAAGGTTCGTTCACATATCGCCTTGCAAATTCCAGACGACGTCTCATATTTTCGTCACTGAGAACTTCTTTCGCAGCAGCATTATACTTCTTTATTCCCATCTCCTTTAATCTTTTTGTGCAGTTATACGGCATCCGGGAAAATGTGTATCGCTATAGCCCTGAGTATGTAGCAAATGGTTGTTCTGTTACGTAATGAAACAACTCGAGATCTTGAGCACGTGTAGATACTTTAGGTCTACCACTTCCGATGGCTCTTTCCAAAGTGTGTTCAAGATTCCATTTTACTCGGTAATGCCCTACGGTGCTTTTTGGTATATCTAACATACGTGAAATTTCACGCACGCTACGGCCCGCCGCTAATTCCGAAACAATCCGCGCTTTCAAATCAGCACCGAGATGAGGTGGCATTTTCACAACACTTGAAATTTTAAACTAAAATGGAATTTACATTTCTTACTTTATTTATTGGTTCACACTACCCTTCTCAAACAGTAGGTAATTGTTTATTTATTACATACTTCTAATGACCAATGTAACAACCCTTAGAGCAATATGACTCAAAGGAAGTAAATTAAACAAGCAAGGATATTCTATTGTTATTGAAACTTATTCATAAAGTAAAAGCCATTTCCTTATAATGCTAATGGACAGGATTTTCTTTAAGTATTAAGATTACAATAGAGGACTTATAAACTTTCGAAAATATCTAATTATAAATATTTACACTGCAATTGCGCTTTTTCCTTAATAATTTCTTAGCAATAACATACACGTTCTTGGTTTTAAGTTGTCATAAATTTGATATGATATAAATTTGTGTTTCTAATATTACATCACAAACTAATCTTTATTCGCCAAAAAATTGTTGCTTAAGTTGTAAAGCTTCGTACACACCTGAACAACAAACCGAGCAACAAACATAACAACGAACCGAAAGTCAAACAGAACGACAAACGATCTTTTATGATTTCCACAATCCGAACAACAAACGGAACGTTTGTGCTGTTCCCATAATTATTTTCAGTAGTTTTCAGTTCATATATATTTATTATTGAGAAGAGAAAATTGCGGAAAACAAGAAGATAGTGCCAACCAAATTTTTACGCACAAAGAAGAGTAAAAATTATAATTTACTTCGCTTTTTTTATTTTGGAAATTTCCCGCCCAAATGATGCTAATAGGGACATCATTTTTTCTTGCATTCTTAAACACTGATTAATTTAAAACATTTTTCTTCTGTCAACTCCATAATATTACCTAAAACACAACAAACCCACAAAAGGGAGGACAAAAATAAATAATTTAATTCTCCCGCATAAGTTTGTTCGCCGTTTTGTTTAGATTCGTCCAAACCTGCAAACGCATTCGCGCGCATTTTCTTTGATGTCGGAGAAAAACCGACAAGTTGCGGGAACGCCGCAAACCGTTCGTGGAACAATCAGGACTTGCGAATCTGTTCTAAAATTCGTACGTAGCACCGTCCAAATTAATGTTCCGATTGCCGTTCGGTTCGTTGTTCTGTTTGTTCCTCGGTTTGTTGTTCAGGTGTGTACGAAGCTTTACAATAAGCATATTAATATGAACTATATCTTATGAAAGGAGAGTTATGTAACTATAATTAACGACTTAACGTTACG
Source organism: Abscondita cerata (assembly GCA_030710515.1). Lineage (NCBI taxonomy): Eukaryota > Metazoa > Arthropoda > Insecta > Coleoptera > Lampyridae > Abscondita > Abscondita cerata. Next base: position 40,775 of record JALBCR010003094.1, read on the forward strand.
TTAGTAGATTCCATTTACTATTTACACATATTTTCTTGGAACATTCGATAATTAACTATCGGGATATGATGACCCTATACTTCGCAGGTTGTGCGCAACTGGATACAAGCAAATAACTTGGAGCTGTTACCCTGGCCAGCAAAAGCCCAGATTTTAACATTATCGAAAATGTTTGGGCTCGAATACTTGCTGTTATCCGAAGACAACAAGGGCCAAATTTTATACCAGTAAACCGTAATGCACTAATTGCAGCCATTGATACCGCATAGGAAACGATTAATATTAATTATATTGATACCTTGATAGCGTCAATGAGCAGACGCCTCCAAGAATGTATCAATAATAATGGAGGTCACACCCATTATTGATTTCTTATATTTATTTATATAGTAATACCTTTATTTAAAAAAAAACGTTTTCATTTAATTTTAAACTATAACTTGGTATCTTAATTATAATTATGTAATAAATTCTTGTCAAAAACTAAATATATACGTTGACAATAAGAATTGCCTTAGTTTTTATTTTCACTTTTTATATTAACTACAGAAAAAATGAAACGTCATAAAATATACATTTTGTAAGGACTAAATATTATGAATAGAGAGTTTAATGATTTTTTTTTAATAACTTACAATAATTAGTAGGTTAGATTTATTTAAAAATAAGTAATAATCAGTCAACCCAAATAACCATGTTTAGTTTTTGATTTAATTTAAAAGTTATTGCTTGTAGACGTTTTTAAATCAAAATTATTTCTAATTTTATTTTGTAAACATTTCCTAAACAAAATTTTGATTCGATAATTAATCGAGCTATGGTGTTTAATTAGCGATACCTTCAAATATATTCTTTAAAGAAAAAATTAAGTAAGCAACGTAAATTACCTATTTTCTAAAACGTGCTTAGTGTAATGATTCATTCTACAGTCCTTCTATAAGATAACCCCTGCTGAGACTACCTGCTGTTAGAATTGTAAATGATACCCTTAAGCCCGCTTCACAATGTGCAAACTTTTGTTTACAGAAATTGTGGTGTCCAAGTTTTAAATTTCATGAGTGTACATCTTTCTCAAAATTTTTATTAAATTTTTCTTTTTAAAATTTAGACATAGAGGGCCGACAACCATGTTTTAATTACAGTTTGTTAATCATTATCAAACCTTCTTAAAATGAATTGAGAATTGAAATTAAAGTAAATGTCGGATGTCGTCCGTGTCTTAAATCATTATGTTGAAAAATAATATGTTTATTATTAATTTTGATTTTATAGATAAAGAGGACATGTTGTTAAAGCAAGTAAAGCAAACAATGTGTAACTAATTTAACGATAAAATTAAAATTAATAATGAACATATTATTTTTCAACGTAATGATTCAAGACCAGAACGGAATGTTTTATCATTCGACATTTATTTTAATTTTAATTCTCAATTCATTTTAAGAAGACTAAAAAAAGATTAAAAACATTAATCAAAACCATAGTTGTCGGTCCTCTATGTCCTAGTTTTTAAAAGAAAAAAATTTAATAAACAATTTAATTAGAATTTAACCTCAAGCACTACATTCACTATTAATTAAGAAATTAATAAAATTAAGGACTTTTCCGTCGCTTGGTGTTATCTAAGATTTAAACAAATTTTTGATTTACACTATTCTCATGCAAACACAGTTAAAGCTCTACACAGTTTTCAGATTATTATCTAAATGTGGCGATGCGAATTGGCGAAAATGCACTATTATGATATTAGTTTTTTCCGTAAACAACGTTAATTTTGGCAAACCCCAACACACAATTGACATAAATAAGTTTGCACAAGCGGTTTGTTAAATTCTATTATTTCCACTAAAAGTTTCTCAATTGTCGAGTTCTGAAAATGATTCTTAACTAAATTCACCGACACTTAATTATTTAAGTCGAAGGAAAAATAATAATAATAAGTTTTGAGCTTCACAAATGTACACAAAATAACTTTAAGATTGTTTATTTAGCGTTGCCTAAAAATCTTCACCAACTTGCTTTAATTTCCGTATTTACAAAAAAAACTTCTTTTATTCAGTTTACAATTATTTAAACAATATTAATACATTTGCAGCACAACGTGAACGTTTAAATCGGAACTTAACTAAGTTTACCAATTCAAATGCGTTTTTTGCTCCACTTTAATTTTTTATTCTCTTATCCAACGAATAAGAACTGTTAACAATAAACAAAAACTCAACTCAAGAAGACGGTGTCGGAGGATCGTGTGGGTATTGCCTTATCAAAACGGAAGCTTACAAACACTTACGAAATCGGGGCATTAATTACCAAAAGCAAATGTTAATTTAGAACAAAACCAACACAAAGGTGGTGACAAATTTTTAATGGTTTAAAAATTGAAAATTTTTTAGGGATCTGTTTTGGTTACAGCAACTACGATTTAAGAGATCCTTAACATTAAAGATGGATACGAACCATAATTAGAATTATATATCTTCTAGAGATAATAATAGAGACATAGTTTTTTTATTTTATGCTACAAAAGAAGTTTTGGTTCAGCACTTTGCTTAAATGATATTAAATAGTAATTTATAGAAAAAGAATTACTTTCAAGGTTTTCAAGATGGTGCTAGGAAACTTTTTTTTCTTGAATTTTATAACAAAAAAATTTCATTATTTTTTTGATTTTAATAATGTGGAACAATTTAGGTTTCAGGTGATAAATTGTTGCGTATTTGATAATTATTGTACTGTAGTGAGCAGGCCATCAAAACAAGTGCTTTACGTTCTCATGATTTCAAACTAATTTAAAGTTTCAACTGTAAATGTTGAGTAAATAATAATTATGCGTACATGTTGATAAAAAAGATTTCATATTGCTCATTTAGTGAGAAACTGGGTATTTTATAAAAAATAAGTCGGCTCAACTTTATTTAGTTTGAAGTTATGACAACAAAATACAATTGTTTTCTATACTATATAGATTAATTTTCACATTATTAAAAGCAAAAAAAATTTATTCTTTAACAATAAAATTTAACATGTTACTTATTTTAAAAAATAAAGGTACTAGCAGTATTCTGAAAACCGCAAAAGTAATTTTTTTTAGAAATTATTACAAGTTTACTTTAACAAAACAAGCAACTATAAATTGTTACAAATTTTCTTTCATAAATTGCACGATAACTGAAATATATATTTTTTAAATACTATTGATTGTTTAAATAACTAGTAATAACTACAATAAATGAATTTATATAATTTCACTGTTATTAAGATTAAGCTCTGAAAAGCTGAAATGTTTACCACTTGAGGTAAAGTCTTCCAAAAAAAGTTTTTTGATGAAGGTTCAAGTCTTGGACAAGTTTCAATAACTGAAAAAAATAGCAACAACATTCTATCATCTTCTATAAATCTGGATTTTGAGACATATTTTAAAAACTGCAAAACGCTAATATCAAAGATTAATATTAAATTGTTACAAGTTGTTTAACTCTGATGCTACTGAATAAATTTTCTAGACAATTCTGAGTGAAACGAGAAGTCCGAAAATTAATTTGCATTAAAACAACTTTCAACGAAAATAGTAGTAGTTATTTACAACAATTGAATTAAGGAACTAAAAGGAATAAAGCAAATAGTGTGTGAAGAACTCTTAAATTTCTTTTATTAAACTACAGACGATGTGCTCACGCTGTAAATATTTGTGTCAATTTAAAGTAAGCAATAGAAAAAAAATCTGATAGTTAAGAGACGTTTGGCGACTACATAATTATAATTGTAACATTTAATTTTAGTAAGCGCAAGAAAGATATAATGTGTACGTGGTTGGTATAGTAACTTGAAAGCTGATGTTATCGTAAAGAAGAGAGAACTTTTGCGGTGGATCACGTGTATTGTCTGTGTACTGAGCATATGCCATAACTCCAGGGGCTAGTTACTCGTAACTGCTATATCCAAGTTTTCTAACCTAACGGGTTAAGATATCAAATTTTTAGTTAACAACGAAACAAGAAATAAATGCGCAAGACAACTCTGACGAAAAATTTGTGAACTAGCGGAAAGTCATTAGCGAGAAGAACTTATTTTGAAATCTAAGTACTCAATTTTGTTTGTAGCAATCTTTGTCGACAGATGTTTAAGCAGTTACATAAGTCGATTCTTCGAGTATTATTACCCACTAAGGTGACCAAAAGTAACAATCTTGAATCGCCTGATATAAATTTGCAAGAGATTGTACATTA